>JAAGNO010003811.1:25116-37279 GCA_033439905.1 Ceryle rudis | reverse complement strand
CTGTCAAGCCCCACCTTGAATGTCTCCAGGGATGGGGCCTCAACCACCTCCCTGGGCAACCTGTTCCAGTGCTCCACACTCTCCTGGGAAAGAACTTCCTCCTTATTTCTCACCTAAATCCACTAAAATCTGTGTGAGATGCTCCAGCTCATACTGCTGAGTATTTGAAAATTCAATTTAATTATTTAAATGCCTGCTTTTAGATATTAAAGCCCATTTAACAAATGAAACGGCTGTATTTTTCAGCTGGGACAGCATCCTTGCTAGTACAGGATGCGTACGTTTTCTGTTCCTTGACTGTCGAATTTTTTATAGAGATTCCCAAAGAAGACTCTTTGTTCTGGGTCTATTTTCTAATTTTGTTTTCTTCTTTTGGCCATCTCTTTTTCGAACTACATTCATTTCCTACATCGCACCACCATGACAGCGAGAGCTCCTGCAGGCTCAATGCTCTTAGCAGTACTTTTAATGACACGGTGACATTTTTAGATGGTTTTGTACATTTTTTTTTTTGATGGGATGAAGCCTTCCCGTCAGTATTGCTCACGTAAGGGCAACAACAGCCACCCGGGGCCAGCCCGTTAGGCAGGTTTGGGAGGTGCTGGGCAACAGCACAGGGAGCACCGGCAGCTCTCAGGGGAGCCCGGCCCATCGCTCCAGGCAACATTTTCCCCCCTTTCCAGCACTCCCTGCTGTAGGTTCGCGTAGAAAGGCGACGAAGAAGGACAAACCACCTCTTAACCACTTTTATAGCCTGTTAACACACCAGGGAACGGGACCAAAACACGCTGGCCACGGGCAGGGGAAGCGGGAGGCCGCACTAGGGGCTGTGACAGGCGAGACCGCCGCCGGCCTAAGCTCAGCCGCCACCTGCAGCGGTACGCCGGGGGCAAGCGGGTCCCGCCGGGCCTCTCCGGGCAGACCAGCCCCTTCTCCGGTCACAAGCCCGGGACGAGCCCGGGCCTGGTGGGGGTTGAGGGGGGCGCTGGCACCGGGATCTGCGTCCCTGCCGCCTCCCTCCCTCCCTTCCTTCCGTTCTGCGGAAGTGGCGTTGGCCGCCGCCCTCAGAGCAGCCGGAAGCGCCGTCGGGAGCAGTAAACAACCCCGCCGAGAGCCCGCAGCCGCTGCGCTTCCATCTTTGAGGAGCCGGAGCCTAAGCCCGAGCCCGCCGTGGACCATGGGCGGTGTCCTAGGCCTCTGCTCCATGGCGAGCTGGGTAGGGTGGGGGCGGGCGGTGCGGTGGTCTCCTGCCCCTGCCTGCTTCTCGCCGGTCGCCGGTGCTGCCTCCCTACCCCTCTACTCCCTCCCCCCCCCGAGCCCGGGCCTCGCCCGTCGTCTCCGCGTTTCTTTGGCTCCTAGAGATGGGGGCGTCTGTGGCATCGCCTTCTCGCCTCCTCAAGCGCTGGGAGGCTGCAGGCCCCCTCGGCTCTCCCACCCAGGCTTTCTCCGCCCCGAGAAGCTGCCGCCTCCCCCGCTCCTCCGGGGCAGGGCGGGTCCTGGGGCGAGCCCCCTCGGGGGTCCTTCCTCTCGGGTCCCCCCTCTCGGGTTTAGTGGCTCCGCAGCCATCCGCCGAAGCTGGTTTTGCTGTGGCAACGAGGGACTTTGTACTTGATTGAAACAGGCCGGCCTGTCGCCCTGGTGGCCGCTGCTTAATCCGCGGTATTGTGTGGGAGGTGTCGCTGCGTCCGCTGAAATTCTCCCTTCAATCTGTAAAGGAGTAAAATTGAATTGAATGCTTTGAAGTTCAGCGTTTCTTTCGGGGGGGGAAAAAAACCCCCAAAACAACGAACAAACCCAAACAAAAAACTCGCGTGTTTTTCTGATCCTAATAATTGTATTTAATTAATTTCTTCCGGCTTTGTCTTGAGCAGCTCCACCCTTTGTAGCATGTCTATGGAGCCATCATTTTCTCACTGTACAGTGATGTGTCACCACCATGCTGAGTATTGTCAGGTGATGATTTTTTTTGTAATAGGAAATGATATTTAAGATGGTTGTAAAATTACTGGCATTATGCAGAAAAGCAGAGAACTTGGTGGAGATCCTGGGTGATAGTCCTCAGTTAAGGCATTGCTGGCTTATCCTTAAGTAATTGTCGGTGTTTCCAAGTGTAGGTCTTATGGAAAAAAAACCACAGTCATTTGCATGGGGAAACATTTAGACATTTGGCTTCAAAATGCCAGTAGGAATGTGAAAATCTGGAATTTCCATGCCAAAAAAAATATTGTACCATACTTAGATTAAATGAAATGACTTAAATGTAAGTAATTCCTATGCACAACTGAGTGGTCTAACAAAACTTCGTATTGATTCAAGCTCCTATTTTTTTTTGTGCTGCCAAGGTATGTGGTTTTTTTGTTCCCTTGGTACAGAGTGATATTTAATTCGAGAGATGGTATTCAGCTCATTAATATCCTATACCAATTCTATAAAATTATCCTGGAATTGATAAATTTGTATGAGCTAAGCTTCCGTGCTGATATGCGTGTAAGTAAGCGACGAGAACACTGATAGTATATCCTGTTAAAGAAATGCAAGTGTTCATTTTGCTTTTAATTAAGATTTTAAATGCTACTTAATAGCTTAGCCAGTTAGGCTTTAATTACTAGCTGAATGTAGTTAACGTTAACATTTTAAATTATTGTCAAATACTAAGCCAGAGTATAACTGTAGATTTTAATTCAAGTACTTGAGTTAATATATACTGCATTTTCAAGGGCATAAACAGCCTTTCTGATAACTGGCTGGTGTTTGTAGTGCTCTGAGAATCCTGCTCTTGGTTTTGAGCGTTTGTTTCCATACAGAGAAATTCAGCCAATGGTCATTTAGATGAAATGCTTTACATGAGCATATAATCATGATGAAGTCAGATTTACCGTGGGTAACTAACCTCCATCCCTTCCTTCAAAGTGCCCAAACAAATCAGCTGTTTCCTGATGGCTTTAAAATGTTGATTTTATTTCCACCTCTAAACCCCACAGCTAATCAGCACTCAAAGCCTGTATGATAGTTCATACAGGAGAAATCTGTCTGCACTCATCTCTAAGGGTATGTCAGTATAAACACCATTTGTGGCTTTGAAGGAGAAACAGAGGGTGCAGTAGCAGGGGAACCAGCCGTAGATGAGCTTGGACTAGTGCAGACTGTGCCCACGGCCAGGAAAACCACTGCTTTTTTATCTGGGAAGGCTCTGCTGCCGGTATCTTCTCTGCAAGGCTGCACGCTGTGCCATGCAGAGCTGCTCGGGCTGACAGGCCTCAGCATCTGGCCTCATACCTTTTATTTCTTAGGGATTTTTTTTTGTGTGGTTTTACTGCTGGTTGTTGCTCTGCCCTGCTGTGTGCGTTTCAGTTTAGTGTTTTTAAGTGCAAAGATAAGCCTGTCAGAAATGAGGGGGGTGGGCCTTAAGAGCACTGTGATCTCAACAAGTCTTCTGATCCTGACGACCTAGATAGTTCAGGCAGTGCCATTTTCCCCTCTGCTGGGTCTTGCCTCTGCTGCACTGTTCTCTGAAACAGCTCCGCTGCTGTTTTGCTCACTTTAATATTCTCCATCAGAAGTCTTGATTGAATTGGGTCCTTTAAACATATGGAAAGGGATGATGTAGCTAAAACCTGACTAGGCCCAGCGGGGGGCTTAGTGTATTTTGGAGTACTTAATTCAGTACATAATCATTTAGTCATTAACCCAGTAAGAAGATTACATTTTATATTAAAAACTTGTTCTGTGTGCATCAGGGTCAGTAACACTTGGCTTTCAGTGTTTTGTGGGGTTTTCTCTCCTTCCTCCTGCAGTTATTCATCTTAAGCTGTTCCTCCTGCAACTTCAGCTGCCTTAGAGAATGAAGTGACTGGGTTAGCAGGCAGGAATTAACTTGTCTGTCCAGCTGGCTGCTCCCAGAATAGGGATTTGGGTCACCCCCTCTTATTTTGCCACAGCGAGCACCACTGAGCTGCTGCTTTTCCTCAAAAACTTGCAGGGATATGAATCGGTTGGTAGGTCCACAAGTTACGGGATGGTAATAGGTTTATGCCATTGTGACTCGGTAACTGTTGTCCAAGTTTCCTCGAGAAAGCAAGCTCAGAACCAACGGCAGAGTAACTCTGTCTGCATCTCTGGCTAAGCTGGGCTTCACCTGGGGAGCGAAGCTTTTATCTGTGTAGTAGAATCTTCTTGTTGGTCCTGTAGTAAATTTTTTTTTGTAGATGGGCTCTGAATTTAGAAAGAAAGTGGCACAAACTGTCCTTGTCTCCTCTGCTGATAAACTCAATTCCATGTGCCAAACGTTTCTCGCTCCCTGTTCATTTTGAAGTCCGGTACTTTTGAGAAGTGTGTTTTGCCACTAGTACAATAAAATAGTTTTTATTGGAGCAGTGTGCATTTTATTCTGGCTTGCTAAAAGAAAGAGGGATTTGGACTGTGATGTGATTCCTTGTAGAAGTGGCCAACTCCTATAAATAGTATCAATTATCAATAGGTCTCTTGTTCAGAGATGTGTGTGATCACAGTTTTTAAGGATGACCTGTTTAGGGGGCAAAATGTTCTAAAAGCTGGTGTTGGAACTCGGACACTAAACTGAGGTACCTTGCCTTGTCTGAGGCACGCTGCTTCCCAGGGAGGAGAAGACAGTCATCTTTATTTCAGCCGCCGCAAGCCTCCCCTAGAAACATGAATTCCACTGCGTTCCCTTCCTTCAGGCTGCTTGAATTACTTGGATGTTTAACAATTTAACACTGGGATTTTCCAGAGAAGTGACTTTTTTTTTTTACCAGATGGTCATTGCACTGTTTTTTTTCTGCAGCAGGTGAGCCTAGGCTCATATTCTACTTTGCAAAATTCAGCCTTTTATTCAACAATATCTTTAAAAATATTAACACAGACAGAATGAGCTTAAGAAAATAATTTTGTTTGAAAAGAGAATAGAAATATTCTTCACGAGAGAGTTTATTTGTGTGTGTCTGTAGGAAATAGTGTAATTCATTAGTACTATAAAAACTTGACTCATCCTAAGCCAATATTTGCCGTACTTTGCCAGCTTACTAAGCGTAGATGCCCCTAATGTGGTTGCTTGCAGTCATAGAACAGCCTGGAAGGATCGTGTGGTCCAGCCTTTGGTGGGAAAGAGAGCCTAGATGAGATGATCTAGCACCCTGTCCAGTTGCATCTTGAAAACCTCTGGTGATGAAGACTCTGCTGTGTCCTTGGGGAGGTTGTGTCAGTGACTGATTTGTTCTCACTGCAAAAAAAAAAAATTTCTTTCTTACGTCAAGATGAAACCTCTCCAGGAACTGACACCTTCATGCCACCGTGCTGAGTGGAGGAGGAGGTAAAAAAGGGCAATTTAATGTCTTTTACATACTGAAATAGTTAGGAGAAACTACCTAGTTTCGCTCTTTTAGCATTACAGATTTAATAGTGAGGGGTTTGCTGATTTAAAAAATATTTTGCAGCGTAGTGAAGTGAAAACTCCTGGCTACTGCATCCTTGGAATGGAGCACAAGTACTAAAAGAACACACGGAGATTATTTAAAAGGCCGAGTTTGTGGGTTGAGTGGGTGGGTCTGGTTGAACCTGTAACAACAGAAAATATGAACCTTTTCCCGAGGGCTTCTCAGGAGGCTGCTGGGAGTTCTGTGGCAGTCTGGCTGCTCTTCCCTGCAAGCCCTGGGGCCTTCCCGGTAGCGGCAGACGGCTGGCATTTCTGTTTGTCATACGGCTAAACTTCTAAGGAACTCTTTGTGACACATGCCAGTCATGCTGGATGATTGACATGCATCGGTCACATGGCCATCTAACCAGTCACGTACTTGCACGACTGACTGTATCTTTGATGTGGCGATTAACACGCGTGTCTTGTGTCACGTGGGGGAGGTGTTCCTTCCTGTGCGTTAGGGAGAAGCTGGAGTTTACCACCATTCAGTATCTTTGTCAGAGGTTGTGTGGCCTGTTGCAGCTCATCTAGGGCACTGATTGGTAACTTCACCTCGCCTGAAAAACGTGTGGCCTCCAAAACTTTGCTGTTACCCGATCACTGGGATTGCTCACATATTCCAGGCAAAATAGTTTATTTGTAAATTAACCCCCCCCCGGCATTGCTCACATATTCCAGGCAAACCAGTTTATTTGTAAATTAAAAAAAAAAAAAAAAGAAACAACCCAAAAGTCAGTTGTACTTTCCTCTTTCTGTTTAAGAATTAAACACGGGTAAATTTTGTCCTATTGTTTTTTGTCGCCTCGTAGTACTACAATCGTACAGCATTCCTGTCTACTTTGCTGTTGATATTTGGTAGCAGTGATACGTGGTTGCTTTGTGCTTGTGGTTTTTACATTGCTGAAGGTGATTTTGCCAGCTAACAAAACTATGTTAGTGCTGAGTGGAGGAGGAGGAGCGTGAGTATCCGCTAAATGCTCAATAACTCGGGACCTAAGCTTTAGATGTTGTACTGTTTCCAGTCGTGTTTATGGCCCCAGCAAGGGCTGTGGCTAAATTTGTGCCAGATGCTGAATGCGAATCTAGATGGCAGTTGTGCTCAGATATTTTTTTTTTATTACTATTATTTAAGGTGTTTTTTTTTTACTGTGATGTATTTGTTTAATCTCTGCAGCTGTGGAAGGGGAAGATGTAGTTGTTAACTAAAAGCAATCCATTTAGCTGAAACGAAATAAAATTCAAGAGAATACGTGAGCTTGAATCCAGTCTTTATTTCTTCTGAACGGGGAAATGGTTACTTTTGACACGGCACTAATTTTCCTGTACAGTGGTTCACGAGGAGGTGCCTTCAGGATTTTTAGGGGGCTCTGTGACACGTTGCAGCAACGTGGGCTTACAGTAGTGATGAGATGCGTAGGATGAGTCGCTTTCCATCATAACTTCTGACGAGCTCTGCAGTCTGCTTAAATATGGAAATCTAGCAATGCAAAACTCTTTAAAGAGTTTGTTCTCTGTTCTTTCTCCCCGTCAGATACCGTGCTTATGTGGAAGTGCCCCGTGCCTGCTCTGCCGATGCTGCCCCAGCGGTAACAACTCCACCATCACTCGGCTGATCTACGCGTTCTTTTTACTCCTTGGAGTGAGCGTTGCCTGTGTGATGTTAATACCAGGCATGGAAGAACAGCTCAAGAAGGTCAGGTTACTTCTTTGCTAGCCTGTGTGCTACAACAAATGTCAAAGATAATTGTAAATGACACCTTGGAAGTGTGGGGTTTATTTGGAAATGTATAATCGTGCCGCCACTTGCGCTTCACAGTCGCCTTTAATTTGATTGTAGAGACAAATGAACAAAGAACTCGTGGGACAATCACTGCATAGGTCAAAAACATTATTTATAGATTGGATCAACACAGGTTGTAAGTGCTTTTGTTCTGATGGTCTTTCTTTTGCTGCCTTTAGGGTTTTTTTTCCGGTGGATAGGAACTTCTGTTAGGCATACTTTCGATTTTCTCCCCCCGCAGAATGATTAATCGGTAAATGTTTCTGTCAGAGTGGTATAGTAACCACACTAGAGCTTCAGTGAGAGCCACGGTAGTCACCTAGGAAAGAAAATTACAGAGGTCTCGAGTATATTTTGACTTCATTTTGCTCATATCCTGGTAGTGACCGGAAAGGGTGTTCTCAACTGTTGTTTCTATGGAAGTTACAGATACTTCTAATTGATGTTAATCTTACTTTTTGAGGGAAGGCCATTTCTGTTTTCACGAGTTGTAAGCAAGCTGCCTTCTCCTGCTGCCCTTCACCGTTGTATTTTCTAGCCATGCTAATAGCTGCATAACGTTACAGTTCATTAATGAATTGTATATAAGTTGCTAATACGTGTTTACTCACAGGAGGCCTTTTACAGATCGCTGAATGATCTTGTATTTATCACAGATTCCTGGATTTTGTGATGGAGGGATGGGAACAACTATTCCTGGTGTGCACGGCCGCGTGAATTGCGATGTACTAGTTGGTTACAAAGCCGTGTACCGTGTGTGCTTTGGTATGGCCATGTTCTTCCTTCTCTTCTCCTTACTGATGATCAAAGTGAAGAGCAGCAACGACCCGAGAGCAGCGGTGCACAATGGGTAAGATACAGAAATGAGGACTGAGGTGGGTGGTGTGTGCGTGTAAGATACGGCTGCCCTGGAAACAAAGCCTGTGGCTGAGCACACTGCTGAAATTTACTGTTCCACAAATAAAAAAGAAAAGAAAATTAATAATGGCCAGAGGAGTGCGTTGCGGTAGAGGGCACTGGAAGTTGTCAGGGTTCTTGGACGCGGCAGATGAGTTTTTGCAAGAGGAAAAGCTACAACGTGTCTGTCACTTCTCAGAGCCTGAGCTACTATAATGGGTAATCTGTTGAGAGGTTTCCTGAGATTAGAGATTGTGCTTTTGTCCAAAGATGACAAAAGTCAGAGATGAATAACGGTACCAAGTTTCATTCCACTGATTTATTTATTAGTTTTGGGGTTTTTTTTTCAGCAAATAGAAAGACTAAAAAAACCTATTTGTCCTCTAGGAGTTACATTCCTCTTGACTTTGATGTTTGTAAGGGCTTGCTCTTTTCTGTACCGTTTTATTTTAAAGGTTATAACAGTTACATACATAGATATACTTGTATCTCTCCAGGTGTGTAACGTACACTCTTCCTCTGTTGCATAAAGACTGAGTTTTGTATTTAGCTTCTGAGCTTCCCAGTAATTTTTTGGTTTGCATTTCCTTCTGGTTAGAATTATCAGATAAAAGATACAAGTGGAATTTCAGTTTGTGGGTTAGCACAAGGGGTAGTTTTCATCAAAGCTCAGCGTACGTGTAATGCAGCTTCTCGAATCAAGGAGATTTTGTAAATATTTGTATTAGGATGTGACACTAAAAGGAATAACCCCTTTATAGGGCCTGGTTTTGATGGTCACAGTGATTGCTTAGGCTACTGCTTTTTCAAGATGATTGTATTTAATGAAAGCTATGAACAGCTAAGCCATAAACACGGAGAAATCATTTTATTTTCTGCTCAGCATAATAGGATTAAACATGCCTAGCGTAAAAGGAGAAAAAACTTCAAATGATTTCTGTAGGGGGAAAAAAAGATAATTAAGACTGTTAAGACCGAGCAGAGTATTTCTTTGCTTACTACTTTTGTTTGTTTCGGTCTAAAGGATAAAAGGCCGTGTACAGAGTTGAGATGGGTTAGGAGCAGTAACTCAGTGCACCTTTCCCACCACGCTGCTTTGTTCAGGAGAAAACACGTGTTACAGCAGGAAGAAAATGGTTCGGCTACATCCTGTATCAACACTTTGAGGTGGTGTGGGTTTTCTTTCACAAGAAAGACACCTCCTACCTGATGTGGAGTATTTTTACCTAAAAACGCTTCTTAAGCCTTTGGGATATTCTTGATACCCTTATCTGGAGTATAAAAGTCTCTCTCTATCTCTCCAGTATAAATTTTGGTACTATTTATGCAACCCATAGCAGTTTACTTGGCCAATCTCATGTCAGCAGTGAGATAAAAGGAAAAATTACACTCGGTAACTGTTAGTGGTAAAACATTTTATTGTGCTGCTTCCAACACTTCTCTAATACCTGGTTACTGAAATAGTATGCATTACAGGTAGCTTTGTGAAAAACATGCCTTTTTATTTTAGAAATACTGTGTATCTTCAGTAATATTTTGCAATGTAATCTTTCAGTCAGTGTTTTTTGATACTCGGAACGTTAGGTTTTTCCATGTACATGTGCTAACTTTTCCAGCAAGCAAGTGAAGCCCGGTAATGTGGTCCCGTGCCAATGTTTACCACCTCTGCTTTTGTCACAGCAGTCAGAATGGTTTCTTGCCTCAGGTTGATAATAATAGGAAAAAATCAGTTGTAATATAGTCACGAGATTGTTACTGGCTGACGCAGAGTGCACAGCACCTGTAGGTGTTATTTCACTTGAGTCTTGTATTTGGCTGTCAGGCATCTTCTATGGGTAGGGTGTTGAGATCCCTTAAAGGCTGGAATTGGAGATGAAAGTTACACAAACTTGAAGCTGTTCTTCTTCCTATAGTTCAGAATGAGAGTGATTTAAAAAAATCAAATCAAATCCACTTGTGGATTCAAACCCTAGTTTTGGCGGACTGCGTATTACACCGTAAATGTCTGAAGTTAATTCAGCTTTCAACCCGGGTTTAGTCTGTCCCAGAGGACTGGTAGACTTTTCTCATATCCTGCACTTCTGTCATCTCACACAATTCCTCTCCACCCAACTGGAATTTCTTTGGTCACCGTGATGCAATTGTAAGAGCCAGAAGGAGATGTTAAACTTGTTAACTGTGGGAAAAGAGGAGAAGGGATAAAAAACTTGAAAGCCACGGCAGTGTTTGACATCGTGGGGCTGTGGGATGCATCTTTGTGCTATATGCAGTTGTGAAGTACCCGTGGATGATACTGTGCCTGTGTTTGGAGCTGCCTGTCACGGGGATCAGAAAAAGTAGCCTTCACCTTCTTACAGTTCCATTGGCATAACTCTTGAATTTCAAGTTCCCCGTGCGGAGTATATTTGTTCACACTCTGTATTTGGGGTGAGTTTGCTGAGTCTTTGGTGGAATATATTTTGTCTGCTTTCTAGGAAACATCTGCTCTGTTTTGTTTGTCCATGACTATATACCTTTTAATGGAAAAAAATCACCCGCTGCTACTTCACTGGAACAGGGACTTAGAATTTGATTGTGTGCGTTGTGTGAAGGATAAATCCTTTGCTTTTGTTGTTGTGATAAAGCTTCATAAAATGTAGGGCTAGAGTCTGAAGTTAGATGGGAAGAATCCAGGCCTTTTGTACATTTCTCTCCTGTAGGACGTTAATCGAAACTGGTAGGGAACTCCAGCGTCATATTTTCTGTCACTGCAGGCACCAGCCAGATCTTCCACCTTTTTGGTTTTGATATTAAAAACAGGTAGGGATTTATTTTTTTTTTTAACTCATTTTCCTGATGTGCAGGCAGTTCAATAATCTCACAGCTCTCATTAAGAAAACCTTCTTCAAAACTAACCAGCTCCAATTTATATTTCATCCTGGCTTCACATGTAATACACGAGCGAAATATCCCTGGGAAATGTGTAAAACTCTGTGTCAGCCTAGCACAGTTAAAGCATCATTTTCTGGAGAACAAAAATCTTGGGCAGATAAATTAAGACTTTTTTTATCCAACTTCAAAAGAAGAGAGTTAAGAATGAGCGAATTAAAAATAACTCTTAAAGATGGGCAGGTTTTGTACTTGCGAGTTACTGTGAATTAGACTTCAGGAGTTGCCTGACTTTTGTTTGTTTTTGTTTTTGTTTTTTTCTTTTATAATTTCCCCTTTAGATTCTGGTTCTTTAAATTTGCCACAGCACTTGCGATTAGTGTTGGAGCTTTCTTCATACCCGAGGGACCTTTTACAACTGGTAAGAGAATACTGCCTTCCACTGTACCATGGGGCAATCATAACTGGTTATAAAACCAAGTGCATGATGATGTCTTCTGGTTTCAAGTGTAGCTGTGTAACTAGAGCACTTCTCTGTGTTTAGGGATGTTAAGATGGCATGGTAAACTACCTGGGGTTCTGAGCTGGTTTTGTTTTATTTCTCTTTTAGTGTGGTTTTATGTGGGTATGGCTGGAGCATTCTGCTTTATTCTGATTCAGCTGGTCTTGCTTATTGACTTTGCCCACTCCTGGAATGAGTCTTGGGTTGAAAAAATGGAGGAAGGAAACTCAAGATGCTGGTATGCAGGTAAAATCAAGTTTTAAATGTCACTGTGCACTGCTAAATAAGCTATTCACAGAACAGTGCGTTTTACCAGAGCGCAGAAGAGCTGCTTTGTGCATAAGGATCATGTAGTTTGGCTCTTGTTGTTTCGCTCTCCTTTTGATGTCAAGTTAAATGAGGGGAGGCAGGGAGGTAGGCAGCAGCCTCTGAGTAGTCAGATGAGATCCTTGGAAGCAGGGCATCTGTTTATGATAGTAGAGAAGTGGCAATCATAGGTTTCTGGGTGTTTTTTTTCAGCCAAATGGTTTCTTGCACCTTGGTGCTGATTAAAAATTATATAACCTATATATATATATATGGACAAGCTGGCGAGGTGGGCCCAGGTGAACCTCTCAGTGGCTCCTCTCCAGGGAGACCTAACAGCCACCTTCCAGTACCTGAGGGGAGCTGATAAAAAGCCTGG
>JAAGNO010003811.1:0-17903 GCA_033439905.1 Ceryle rudis | reverse complement strand
AGGCCTCCCGCTCGCCAAGTCAGAGGCTGGGTTCCCATCGAAGAAGGCAAGGAGAGGAAAGGCCGTGTACTGTATGAGCTGCTTATCTGCAGGAAAAGGAATTCCCAGAACGTGATCAGTCCACACGCAGAAGAAAAAAAAAAACAAACAAAATCCAACGCACAGTACTTATTTAAAGAACAATTAATAAAAAACATTGCAGGTTATTTTAAATGTGTGATCTGCATTCCTGCACAACGTTCTTTGGTCAGATTCTCCTGCAAAAACAGCGTTTTTCTCTGCACCTGGTGCAGGGCCAGAAACCTAAAGAGCAAATAGAGTAAGCGTTTTGTCTTGGTCATTTGCTTATCGACACGGACACAAAACCAGACAAAGAGCAAATAATAAGCGAGATGGGTTTTAGAACAGTGCTTGTCCAACTGTTAAACTGTTTCAAGGAAACACTGCAACTGACCTGATTTGGGTTTAGAAACTTGTGTTTCCTGGGAAGCCTCTGGACCAGCGTTATTCCTGGTAGTTTCTATTCCCTTTGTCTCCATCTGGAAACAAAAGCGAGATCGTGAAACGCAACGCCTAAAGCCTTTCCCAGTGCCACTAGGACACGGCTGACCAACCACTACCAACGATTACGTTGTTACTCGTGAAGGGAGGCAGCGCTACCAGTTACCCCCGCTAACAGACCCTGGCCGAGAAAGTGTGAAATGGAAACCCAGGCTTAACTCAAGCAACCAACCAAACTAACGCTCATAAATGAAGGGGACAGAGTCAAAGAGCTAGATGCGTGCTCTGCTGCTTATTCTTGTGTTTCTCTTCCCACCAGACAACACAGATGAAACCGTTCTGACAAAGCGTTTAGTACGTTTGCAAGTACTAAAAACCTTAGAGGATACCGAAGTCAAGAGACTGGTGCAACGCAGAGGTACTGGCCTCGAGGTAACACGAGTTTTAAAGGACATCATTAATTAGCGTGGTTTTCCCTTTCTGTTTAAAACCTAACAAACGGGATGAATTCAGATGCAGCTTTCCTACTCCTGCGGAAGTCTTCAACTTCAGAGCATGAAAAAGTGCTATTACGCCAGCAAAGAAAAGAGTAAAGGATTAGTAAAGTTTGCATCTCTCACTACTGCGTACATTGAGCAATGGATTTAAGACTTACTTTGGTATTAGTGATATGATCTGTGGGATTCATCTGCACGGAGCTTGTAAAAAGCTGAATAAGACAAAACACATCAAGTTTTAGGTATCTCGATGTTGCTATTAAGAATACAAGAACATCACATCTGCCTGTGTGAGAATAATCCCTGTACTTGATGTTTTCACCCTCTGTCAGGATTAGTTTATTTACAGGTAGTTTCTAATCCTGCAGAGAAAACCTGGCTTTGGAGAGTAACGGTTTGGAATTCCACGAACCCGAGTCGCAAAGGAAACACCTTTATTACTCCTAACTTGGACTAACACAGTTTGCCACGGCCTCGAAACACCCTTCCCTCCTTGTGCTGGTGCACGGAGAATTCGGTAACAGAAGAACAGTCCTGATCGAGTCTGCAAGTGACAGCAGACCGGAAGGAGTCCTGGCTACGTGGGAGAGCAGAGCTGCTGTTGAGGGATCTCGGCAGGGTGGGAGAGGGGCCAGCAGGCACTCGGATCAAATGGCCAAACGCATTCAGGACACAGTAACCTCATGCACTGGCCCACGTTAGGGAACTAATGGGACAGGGACCAGCTCCCCAGGTAGACAACACCCCACTGTGAGCCAGCAGCAGGGCCTTGCTACAGGGAGGCTTGCTCTGCTACAGGCAAAGCACAGCCAGGAGCCCACTGGCAGCTACCATCTCTCTCTCCACAGCACCCACGGCCACTTTGGGAAGAGTGTCCAGCTTGAGGCCTCCCAGTACAAGAGGTTTCAAACCAAAGGGTCGCGGATGTTTAGGGGCTCACGACACAGAAGAAGCTGAGGGAGCTTGGCTAATCTTGAAAGGGCAGACAAGGGAGGGGAACTGCATTCTTCCACTGCTTCTAAAGAGGGGCGGCAGAGAAGACAAACTCCACAGAGGTGGACAAAGGACAAGATGCAAGACGTACAAGCTGCAGCAGGGAAAGCTGACTGACATAAAGAAATTCTTCACAGAGAGTCAAGCACTGGAACGGGCACCCGAGAGGCTGTGGAACCTTTGGGGATTTCAGAGTTTGAGTCAAGGAGGTCCTGAGCTACACGAGCCAACTTTCAAGCTGGCCCTGCTCTGAGAAAGGTGGCTGGACTAGATGACACGCACGGGTCCCTTCCAGACCCGTCTAGACCATTCTACTCGACATGAATCTGAAGAGAAGCTGAAAACAAATACACACTCGTAAGCAGTAACATGAAACGGCAGAGAAACTTGTAAAATAAACGTCGAGAGCCTTTTTAACCTCAGTTCATTGAGAAGACCACAGATGATGCACTGGGCTATTTCAAAGCAAGAGTATTAACCTACTCCCTGTCCAAGTTCATGGGGCAACCAATGTAAGCGTTATGTCATTAAGAAAGCCACTCTTCAATCAAAAACTTAAGCGTTCACTCGAGCAGTGCTGCGGCACTGTGAATTATACCAGAAACAAATATTCACAAATATTTATCCTTTTCTTTTCCATTTTTTTTTTTTTTTTTTTTTTAAGGCCAGAAAAACCCAAACCCTTCTTGTGTTTTAAATCTATTTTAAAGAGTAACTACCCACGCAAATATTTTTGGTAGTGTATTGCCAGAATACTTAAAATAAACTGTGAAAATTACATCGACCAGGAGATCTGGATCTATGCTGAACTGTCGTCCTGATAACATCGCTTGGAAGTCCTCTAAACTGCAGTCGATGCTGTCGAGATAATCCAGAAGTTCAACTCTAGAAGACAAACAGTATTTTGTTGCTATATCCCTTAACAAGAGGAAGAGAAATCCATGATTAAGAGAGAAATCCACAATTAAACTTTACACAGATCTACTACAACCATCTAAAAATCTTCCAACAGAAAGAGAATGAACAAAGTCTTTCATTAGAAACAAGCTATGAAGAAAAAAAATGTATCAGATTATGCACCTCAACTCGCTTGCTTCATGATGGAAATCAGAGGTTCCATCTTAAAGTACTTAAACTAAAGGGATCTTTAGAAATTGTTTAGAATAAAGGTGACTTATAAATTAAAAAATTACCAGCGAGAACCAATGTTCGGTCAAACAATCAGCTCTACTACTTGAGAAAAAAAAAAAAAACAAAATACCAGAAGCCAATAAAGAGCAGGTTACTCACTTCCCAAGAAGATTGATGTTCTGCGAAATGACTCCATTCTCACTGAGTATGGAATCCATCATTGAGACCGGATCTTCTGCAGTTAAATTTGACTGGCTATTCAGCTGTACAGCACTTGACATGAGTGGGCTTGTACCGTCACTGACAGGGCTGAGGGGATCAACAGCTGGGACAGCAACTGATTCTGTGCTTTTGTCTCCTTGAATTACAGGGGCGTATTCTTCTTCGTTATCATCTTCCACAATTACAATATCAGGAGAATGACTACAGCTGTAACATGAGACAAATGAATTCAAACATGTCATTTAAATAGGTACTATTTTTCAATGACAAGATCAGCACCTGACAAAGAGCACACGCAAGTTAATTTCCATGAAAATCTGCAAAAACAAGGGAAGTCATTGCTCTGTCTGCGGTACCCGCCCCAATAAAAGCCCAAACTTCTTGATCCTAGAAAGAGTTAAATGCAGAGCTGCAGTCTGGGGGTCAAGCAGCCCTGATGTGAGGGATGGGAAAGGCAAGGCCCTCCAGTTGGCAGACGAGGCCTCAGCCAACGAGAATTTTCTAGGCCACTGACCATGTCAGACCACAGATCAGGTTTGACTGGGGTATAAAGGGAGACTACGGTCAACGCAGACTCACTGGAGGGCTGATCTTCCCCTTTGATCAGGAAGCTGCCCAGAGCCCTCACCGTACTGGGTCAGTGATTCTGGGTGACCGTCCCTGAAACGTGAGCTGAAATCAGCTGTGTGCTACTGGTGCCATTTGACAGACATCTGAATGTGTAAGTTTACTAACATTTGTAGGATTCCATCCTGGCTGAAACTGCTAGAGGGAAAAACCTGGAGCTGGGTGGGACACAAGCAAGCACCCTCTCCTGCCACAGAACTGACACAATTAACCTTTTTGCACCCTTTGAGAGGAACAGAGAGGGTTAAAAAACCAGGAGTTAGCTTGAGGTTCAGCCACCCCTTGGCACTTGGTAAACCTCTGCCACTGGTGTGCTGACAAGGAACCATATATACACATGTCCCCGTGGGTCCGAGACAAGTCAATTTAGAATCTTAATGGATACAGGAACCTCTATTAGTGTTTGAGCAGAGAGCAAGCTGATGAGTTACAGATCAAACCATGAAGAAAAACATGTAAGAGGTATGATGGGGGCAGCAGAAAAATGTCCCATAGCTCAAACTCAACTTTGGCTACCTGGGGAAAAGAGAATGATGGCTGTGGAGGTGGCTTTCAGCCCTTATAAAGGAAATACAGTGGGATTCGATCTGCTGGCAGGTAGATGATGGTACCCACCTACCTCATTTTGTCCTGTGGGACTATTAATGGGTGAGGCTCCCAAAATGAATGATCCAAAGGGCCAGTTCCTACTGAGAACATATAGGGGCCAATCCATCGTGGTAAAGCTACCTCCCACTGGCAGTGTGCCCACTGCCCTAAGAAAACCCAGAGGCTCCTGTGCCTGGGAAGCCCTAGGTGGAAGCGGCAGAACCCACGGTATTAGCGCCCTGTGGATAATCCCTGACTTCCACCCTGAGGCACCTGATGCCTGGTTTCTAATCTGAGGCCCAGTTCTGGGTGTTCTGGAGGACAGTGGAACAGCAGATTGCCGTGGCACTTCTACTGGCTACGGTGTTTGTCAGAGTGCTAAACAATCTAGAGGACAGCCCTTGCAATATTATTCATAACCAAAAGTAAGAAGACATCACTTACTCCGTCTTTGGGCAAGCTGTACATTTAACAGGAGTGCAAGAACACCGATTGCTTCGCACTAGTTCCTATCCTCGACATACTAGAACTTCAAGAGTCAATGAAGTATTTGGAACAAATCCAGAGGTTAATAAATCAGAACCTACTATGAATTGACAGGTGAAGCTTCTATATGTGCAGGAGTACTGAATAATTTTGACCAGTTCATTAAAAAAATATAATTAATTATCTAAGACATCCACATTACTGCATACTCTACAACACTTAAAGCCAATTATCCATATAGATATTCCTAGAGACTTCTTACTTGGAAGAATCTGAAGTGGTATCTTCATTTGGTTCTGGTGTAATGGGAAGACTTTCTTCATCACGCATGGGATGTTCTTCATCAGCCACATCCTCAGTGACATCATAAATAATGATGTCATCTGAAATCTGTTCCCTTTGTTTTAAGCCCTCATTTCTGTTGAGAGGTACCTGAGAATTATTTTAAAGAGAGTCAGGGGACAGGAGAAGAATGAGCTTCAGCATTCTGAGCGTTACCATCACAGTGCTTCTATTCTAGCTTTCCTACACCTCAGAGATTAAGCTGTTTATCTAGATCTACATTTCATAGAAAAATAACCATACAAATAAATGAACAAGCTGGAGAGTAGCAGCTGCAGAAGAAAAATTATCTGACAAATACTACAGGCATAGAAATAAAAATATACTGGCAAAAGCAAAAAAAAAAAAAAAGCTGTGACAACAGGACTATACAAGAACTAAAACTATCAAAACAGTGACTGCCATTTAAATAATACTTTCTTATAAAGCTCTTAATACCATGCTACAGCACTCGGTCGAATGATTTCCCCACCAACCGTTCTTTGGACAGCAGAAAATAACTTTCAGTGGCACGATACATTCAAAGGGCACGGGAACTTGCCATGATTTTGCTGGGCTGGCTGCTGCCTTGCAGAGCAATATGCTGGATTCTTGTTCCTGTATGGGGCTAGGGGCACCTAACCCCCAGAGACAGCAACAACGTACAGGTGCTTTTTCTAACAGCACTATTACTAAAAGCAAACTGCTTTCAGTAGGATCACATCAAGCTGTATTTAATACACAGGTTTATAGATGTTTATACTGACAAGCGAATAGTGATCGTCAATGCATTTGTCCTCTCACAGAAACACAACGTGGAATTATCACTTCTACAATCTGATAGCTGTCGGGACACAAGAGCGTTGTATTTCCCATACAACAGGCTACTCGACCTGTCTGCCCTCCTCCTCCACTCCCTTCTTCATCGTAACAAACAGTATGTGGAGAAGAGAACTTACGTGGTGACTACTGTCGGCTGGTTCTTTCACAATTTTCTGAAATACATTTGACTTTGTAGGGCCATTAGTGTTCAGAAGCAGAGGCCTAAATCAGAAAGAGGAAAGGAAGAAAGTCATCTCAAGAGTAATTCTTTGGGTTTAGCCAACAAAACACGTCAGTATATTGACCGGACAGCAGGTTCTTGAGATCTTATTTACCTCTTGCGTTTCAGGCTCACGAGCTGGTTATTCCGCACCAAGGTAACAATGAACTGTACAATCTATAAGGAAAAGAACAGTATTCTTAGTTGCTCTGCTCTACAGTTGCTTATCTCAGAGTACCAAGATACCTGTGTGGTAGAACAGAAAACACTGCTGGTAATATCTAAAAAGAATTAAGAGAATAAAGGCTTTTCACCCAGAGGGCTCTAAGAGCAGACTTTCACACTACATTATACGGCAGTCAGGAAAACATAACGAGCGTCCAAACTGTGAGAAGAATTCTAGTAAGCAACGACAGAGGCACACAGGGGTGTTGACTGTACAAATAACCCGTGTGTGTAAACACTGCTTCTGGTGAAATGCGTTTCTGACGGTCAGAAAAAAAGACATAGGCTTAAATGTATTAATCAGCTGCCTTTCCTTTTGCAGTCTTAGACCCTCCTCCCTTGTGTTTTCAATCTAAGGATTAAATGTATGTATCTGGCTCGAACTAACTGAGAAAAAAATAAATAAATCAGTACATCTCGGCTACACAAGGCTTCTTTCAGTGTTGCTATTTCTGATCTGTAGGAAAATATTAAAATCTGTAAACTCTTTGCATTTACAGGAGTTTTTGTAGATCATAAATTCAACTGTTAAACTAAGCTAAACTAACATACTATCAGTGGGTTCCAGTCACTGATCTCTTCTGGTATATTCAGAAATACACCATAAGTGCATCACTAGTGAATTTCCAATACAGAACTTTGTAATTCTTGCACTGAGAACTTCCTTCCCGAGATCACCCAGCACAGAATATTAGTCATCTGATTCCTGCAGTAATAAAAAATGTATGGCCCATTTTAAGAGTACCTTAATGAATGATGCATGATGCTCCTGAACCTCTTCCTTTGAAAATGTTTACAAGAGTTTGGCCTTACCTTCTGCTGATGAGGTGAAATACCCTTAATGCTTCTTTTACAAAGATTTACTCACCAGACACCACCCTGGTTTATTTTTCCTATTAAAAATACGTTTCACACACTAACAAAATAACCAAGGAGTGAGTGCAAAGTAAGGTAACGTGTGGCACAGTATTCCTAGTGCAGAAGCAGTCCCTCCACACTTGAATGAAGCCTTACCTTTCGAATAACTTGCTGCTGTTGTAAGTGTTTTGCTCTGAGTTCTGCCACTTCCCTCCAAAGGGATTCATTCTCCCTGTTTGTAAAGGACGATTTAAAGGTCAAACAGAAACTAAGTTTCCAAACAGTTACATAAATAAAGATTAGTTGTTTTCATTAAAGCTCTCTGATATGTGTTTTCAGACTGGGGAGGAGGGCAAGTAAGAGTCAGCAGCCTTGGCAAATCATTACAAAATGGAGACCCAAACACAACAAAGAGCCTGCAAAGAATTTCCAGCCCCCTTAAAAAAAAAAAGGGCAAAACGAAACAAAACAAATTCCCAAATTTGGCAATACTTATTATACATACATTCAGCATTTTAAAATTTACTATCTTGTTTCTTTTCCTGTAAGAAAGTTACCTTCTCCTCTTCCTTCTAGTAATTAAATCTGAAGGAATTAAAAAATAATTAAAACAACAACAAAAAACATATTGCTGGTTTCTGGCAGCAACAAAGGACCAAAGAGCATAAGAATGCGGTTTCCTCTCGCCATTAAAAATCAGGTTTTCATCTATATCAAGTCTGTTTGTCCTCCCTCACACACCTCTTCCTAGATTCCAAATACCTGCCAGCAATGGTCCTTGAAAGCATCTTTACTGAACACGCTCTCAAGTCACACATGCAGCCACAGTTGCTCTATCAGCTTCAGTAAAGGGGTATGTTAGGTACTGAAAAATAACAGGGGCAGGGGCACAGCAGAGATGGCAGTTTTCATGAAACACTGCTGTTCTACAAACCTTGGTTGTTCCAGTACTTGCAGGAGTCCAGTTACTGTGACAGGATAGACACTGCTGTAAAGTGGCCTTTGCTATTGTATCCATGAACCTCACTGTTTCCAACAGCATAAAGCACATTAAAAAGTGGATACTGAATACTGAATGCTTCCACAACTACAGACAAACAGAGCACCCTCCTCCCTTGTGCAGTTTAGGATTCAACACAGCTCTATGCCAAAAAGGGAGGAAATCTCTTTGCTGGTGTTTGGGGTTTAGGAAACCTGAAGCGAAGTTTTCAGCAACAGCTGTTTATATGAAGTGTGGTGGAGCTTGTTACTCACTCCTCAAACTGCTGCTACGTCCAACGTACAACTGAAGAGTACAATTCCATCACAAGTTTAGCAACCGAGGCCGGGTATTCTGAACTAGCTCAATTTCCAGTCAGCTTTATTAACATGTTTTGTAGGACTGGATCTTCTAATTTAGTTTCTACCTCAGTCATTTTAAACTGATAGGACACCAGTATGGATGTCAAAGACCAACAGTTCTATCTTCTCATCTCTACAAACTGTCAGGTGACTGGCAGCTGGATGTCATTTCAGCCACAGTCAGCCCTGTTCTGCACCTGATGGTCTTCTGAATACCCTTCCAATCCACATTAAGTCTATGATTTGAAAAGGGTGAATATGAACATTTTTTACTGTAGGCTGGACAGACTCTAAGACTCTTCCTAGACAAAACAATTTTGCCTCCAAATATTTTACCCCTGAAGTTAATTAGAACTGAAGACTAGAAATGATAGCATTTAATTCTTAAAACTCAAACTAATCAGTGACCTCTGACACTAAGGTACAGAATCATTTATGTTCTCGAGTTAACCCAAGGTAAGGAGTCCTGAGGTAGTGCTGCGACTTCACAGTGCACGAGCTTACACTCACATATCCTGTATCTACACTTCTAAAGGGTGGTTTGTGACACACATCTCTCACTGTTGAGAACAGACTGTTGCAGCAATGTATCTTGAGAAGAACGGACACGTGGCCCATCCAGACTCAGTATTGCCTTGGCATGTCTGGGCTTGCCTGAATATAATCAGGCCTGAGGGGCGAGCAGAGACATGCCGAGGCAGAGCAGGCTTGCAGGAACAGTAAACTGAGGCCTGCTGGAACAAGACAGAAACTGCGAGAGTATCAGCAACAGAAGAAACTGCGAGAACATCAACAACAGGGTAAGAAACTCCCAAGAATGTCAACAGCTGCCTTATAAGGGAGACGTGGCTGTGTAGCTTTAACCAATTATTAGTGATCATTAGGTGGATGGACAGGGCATGTAGCCAACAGCAGTGTAATGTAGCTCGTGTACTGATAGAGCAATGATATATAAGCGGTGTGTGTGCTTGAATAAACGGCTTCACCTCAGATCACACTGGTCTGTGTTCAGTCCGTTCATTCAGCTCCCGCAGACTGGGATCACTAAATAAGTAATAATGCAACTCTAAAAATACGGTTTACATTGGGACGGGAGATTTTGTACCTCTCTTGATGAGGTAACTTATGAATTTCCAAACTAGATTTCTGAACGGAATTTCATAGGCATTGACTCTTCTACATTTTTTAGCAGTGGGGGAATGAAGAAAACAACAGGAAAAATAAGAAGCAATGAGCAAAGACATTAATTGTAGTAAGAAAGTATTAGAAGCAATTAGCACAAACCAAACTGCCTCAAACCAAACACAGCAACTACTTCAAACTTGAAGTTGTAGAGCAGCATACTTCATGCTGAAGAGCAGAGTTGAATATTCAGCCTCTGCAGCATTATGGAACTATTATTTCATTTCCCCCTACTAGATGGTCCTTCAAACACCAACACTGTGCATTACTTCTCACCCTATCAGAATATTTAATTCTAAATGTATTTCTTTTACTGAAATTTATTTTCCTAAAGCAGTACTTAAAAGTTAGGCAGTAAGAAATGAAGAGACACCTAAAATTAAGTCTTTGTCCAATACCTGTTACCAGAATTACTCAATTTTAGGGATCAGTTGCTGGTGGAGCAACTTACCTCTTCAAAGCAGACAAGCGAGATTCAATAGTCTCTTGTTTAATTTGCACCTTTTGAGCACTGCTTATTATTTTAGAGAGATCTTCCTGACGTATCTTGTTTTCTTCAGGCCTCGAAGAAGAAACCTTGAAAAGAATAGAATCCAGAAACAACACTTTTCTTTACTCATTGTTAACTATTATTTTCTTCTGGTGATCGAGTACGTTTTCTTCTAGTGTTGATAAAATATACATTAAAGTTAATAATAAACCAAGCATCAGAAAAAAAAAAAATCCTGAACCAACAAAACCCAGAGAAATGCCCTCTTACAGCGATCACCACAGTAGCTTCAGGGTTTTTTTTTTTTTTTACAAACTTCATATTCTTCAGGCATTCTCCCAAGCCCTCTACATCTTCACGACCTCTTCACCATAACCCAGTAAGCACATCCCTCTCATCGCAGTTTAACTTGCCGTATTTCTGTTCGGTGTCTATATGCACTTGACTGACAGTTTACCAGCAGAGCACATTTCAGAATCACATTTAGCAGCATTAACAAACACGTTTATAGGCTTGCCCCTGTTCTCTTTGGTGGAAAGTCTAATGCTTGCAGTAGCTTTGTTCTGAAACAAGCTACGTAGACAAGCAGATTGTTCTATTACGGGTGGTAAAGTCAAAGCATGCCCTGCGTTTCTTCTGATACCCATCTGCAAAATGTCCTATTTGCCTAACTCGTTCATTTCTGCCACCTCTGAAACTCACTGGAGTGACAGCAAAGCAGGTGAGGTAAAGGAGCCCAGTCAAATCCCCCAAAGTATCTTTTAATATGTGAAGATGCAGCACGGATTGCTTCTTCAAACTCCAAACTTAGCCGCGCTGCAGTTAAACTTGATGTGAACTCTGCTATTTGTTCATACTTACTAGTACAGGTTCTCCACACACTGAGTTCTCACTAACCTTCCTTTTAATGTGTTCCAACAGGTCCTCCCGGCCCTGCTTAAAATACGGGTGCTGGAACTCTACCGGACCATCGCGCTCCAGTTTGACAAACCCGGAATCAACATGGACAACTTTACGGAAGCCATCTTTAAGAAAAGAAACAGAAAAACCCAAAATACTCTCAAAACCCACATTAAGGAATTCAAACGACGCTGTTCCAACTGTCCTGACACAAGTTTTGAGGATGAGACAGTATCCTAGTTGCAGAGAACACAGGGGCACTGCTCAAAGGAAACTGTCTATTACTAAATATGCACAGGGTCTGGAACTAGGGTAGAAAGCAAAAATGCAAGAACTTACACATGTTTAACTGTCTGACAAAGCTTGCCATGTTGTTGTGCTTGAAGTACTTGGGAAGAATCTCTTTTGCAAATGTCTGTTCATCCAGCACCAAGAAACTCTGGCCATTCTAAAACAAGAGAGACACATTAAGCTACTTAAGGACCATTGCAGAAAACACGTTAGGCTTTTGGAATTCATCACCAGATAGGAATGTTTCCTTTGTGTACTAAGTACGTAACCCATCTGCTTGCCTACCATTTTCCACAACAAAAAGTGTACAAACCCCTGCAGTTGCAAAGCAACGGGAGTATTATCAATTTACAATGGCTATCCATATCTGAAGGGGAACATCTCTACCATTACTCACTGCTTCCTCAAGAAATTGTTACCAGCAATAACCACCAGTTTCACTATAGGGCAATACTATCAATCTTGTAGCTTCAAAGTCTTGGGAAGGAATCTAACAAAGAGATGCTGCAAGGGGAAAAAAAACCCAAACCAACCAACAACCTGCTGAGAGACCCTCCTGCCTTCCAGTATAAAAGCACAGATAGTTTGGGAAGACTTTAGAGCAGATGGAGCTGTCAAACAGAGTGGCCATTAGGTTTTCAAGTTACCAAAAAGATAACCACCCAAGGCAGTATCTCACCCCTCCTGCGATGCCAGCTGTGAGGGAAGACTGATATTTTATCTCATCCACAGGCTTTGACTGAAATAGAAGGCTTGGCTCTTTGTTCTTCAGTGACTGTGCTAAAGGACAAATAATTGCCAGAATCCAAATCAGCTACTTCAAAATGGTTTAAGTTTTGCCTGTATGTCCACAGCACTCTCACCCTGTATGTATTAATGGGAAGCCTATCACCTTTGACAACTGTCAACACCGATACTGCAACTTTTTAGAAGCCTTTTAGTTCAACAAGTCTCATGTGTTTCTTACCCCCAAATGCCAGTAGTTGTACGATCACAAGAAGCTTGAAGAACCAACCATGAGACCACTGAAAATCTTTGCCCGAGAGTTTTTGGGTTTTTTTTCTGACAAATCAGCAAGGCTTATCAAAACCAGACTTTATAAACGGCTCACCACTGGATGAGTTCAGAGTTTAAAAGCACGGTAGGAAGACGAAAACTTCCCAGTTATGCCTACCTACCTCCTGCTGAGAATCAGTCAGTGGAAGGGAAAGGGGATGCAAAAGAAAGGTGAGGAACAGAGCATTTTAGCCAATGCATGAATGAAGCTCACCAGCTGAAAGCACTCAAAACGAGGAACACTACCGTGATGCCTGATGCCAACACAGAGCTTTCAAGCAACACCTCACTTCACTGTCATCACGTTCACCTTGTTCAGGCCTAGAGCAGAAAAATTTGGGAAGCTGTGGTTGTACAGACCCCCCCCTGCTCTGTCTGGCTCCGTAAAGAGGCTCACTCCAGGCTGCATTACAACTGGTACTGCTGTTCTTTTGTTAGATAATGCCGAGGCCTGATGAGAAGGGGAGTGTGGGAAACTTGGTAGGCCCTGCTTTCCAGTACACTTCATCCTTGAGCAGAGCTTCCTGAAACCAAAACTGCTTTAGGTTTATGATGTACGTCGACCTCGTGCAAAGCCTGGAACCAAAACAATCTCTCCTGATTAAGGCTTGGAGAATGAGTCAGTGAGATAGAGTGGTTGGGCCTCCCCCAACCATATCCATCACTCCTGAATACTTCAAATAAAGGAGGCTAAGGTGGAACTGCACTCCCTGCCCTGCCCCCGCCTTCCCCAGGAGATTGTTGATCACAGTGGAAAATTACCAGCCTAGTTTTGCCCAAAGTCAATCATCTCACGACTATAAAATACTGATCTGAGGCCCACTGAAGCTCTCTGGGATCTCAGAAGGACCAAGTCCTCCCCTGAGCTGGGACCCCTCTCAGGCTACACCATCCGTCTGATAAAGACTGATGAAGGGAGATACACCATCCATCTGCTAAAGACCAGTGAAGGGACATGGGAACATTGCTGATCTACAGGACTTTTTTACAAAAATCACAGAGCTCACAGATTGCCCGATTTAATTTTCATCTGCAGAATAATTCCATTTTATTCAGAGGTTAACCTCCATATGTGTATACATAGAGCTCTCCGTGTGCTATTTGCTTCTTGGATTTTATAGAAATTATTACATTTTTCATCAGCAGATGTTTATTCTGCTTTAGTATTAATATATCAGTGTTGACAAATTGCTGCTATCATTTACTTTAAGGTACAGTGTTACCCTAAGCACTGCACAAACTTCAACACCTCGGATCCTATCCTTTCCCTGTGTCCTTAGCCATAAACCATCGACCAGCTGAGACTAGGGGTAGAATTTACCTTATTCTCTGAAGGAGTCTGGGGGGAAAGGGGCTCTATCCTGAACCTCGTGGCCAGATAGGAGGGCTTCCCCTACCCCCTTCCTTCTTTCCCAGTCACAGTCCCTGTAAAAAGATCAATACCCTCAGACAAAATTCATTCTATTGCTTATAGGCTCATTAGGACAAATATTATAATCATATTGCTTTCGACCGGCTCACACAAATTTACTCCTAATCATGATGGGGGGGTTTTGTTTGTTTTTGGTTGGTTTGTGGTTTTTTTTATCACTATTTTTGTTATATTTCCTTATTTTTTATTAATTGTCTTGTAATAAGTCATATAGTGACCTTGCCATCTCAGACCTCATTTAACTCTGTTGATTCTTGGCTATATTTTCCTCATTAGCTGAACCGTTTTTCTTGCTTAATAAATTATAGTGCTGCTTTTCTCTGAAGCCAAGTGCATTCCACTCATTTTTTTGCAGCAAGCAGAGCCTTCATTAGGGCTCTGTAACAGGAGGAAGTGTCTCTGGACACTTTCACACCCCTGCAACAGACACACATCTACTAATTCTTGTTGCCCTGAGAGATGTTTACAGGAAGGCTGCACTGAGTTGAACTCACCGAAGCATTAGTACAGAGCTAAATACCATTTTCAAGTCGCCAGTGTTACTGACTGCAGCATACAGCAACCTTCCAACTACTTCATTTGGAGCTCCTGGGACGTGTTTCCACAGACAACACGTACCTGGGGCTTCGCTGAGATACGTGTGCAAGGAGACAAAGCTTGGCTGCTCAGTTTCAGATGGCGTTTAACCTTGCAGCGTAAGGATATGGATTTGTAGAGGAGAAAAATAAATTATTACAGTAGTTGTATTCTTCATTCCTTGTCACGCTTTCTGTACCCAATACTACTGACACGGCTTATTTTTAAGAGCTTATTTTTATCACTTGTGCATCGAGTGATTCCAATACCTTCCCCCACGGAGGAACTGCTGGATGCCAGCAATACCAACTGCGATTAGCGGATCTTCCTTCCACAAACAGCTCTGCAGCATCTAAACCAGTTAATCTTTATTTGTGATTAAGAAAATAACACAAAGATACCTAAGCCTTGGTATGCTTACTTCAGAGAAATGTAAGCAATCCAGTTGGTAAATGAATTTTGCAGTAGCAAACCCAGCATTTTTTAAGATAGATAGCATCTGAATCTTCATATAGCCCTTGGCATCTCGCTCTCAATAAAAAAAAAAAGAAAAAAATAATTAGGAGGAAAAGTTGCCATAATCTACCCAATTCCTTCTTCAGGAAGTTTTTGGCTGAAGTTACCGTTAACTCATCATCAGTAAAGTGTTTAAGAAGACATTTTATCATCGCTTGAGCATTTAAAATGAACTCAGCTCAACAACACTCGACGATATAAATACAATTTGAGAATAGGAATTTATCTCAAGAGTTAATGCTGCTCACTGCAGCAAACCTGCCAGGCCTTCACTGCATTGTAAGAAGGTGGTTACTCCCTGCCTTCCAGTATTTTAAGATACTTGTGAACTTTGTGTTCTGAAAAATGCTTCTTTATTATTCACTACAACAGCCTACATTTGAATATAAAATGAGAGACATCCAACCGTAAGGTTTTTAAACTTAAAAAACTATCAAAATCGATGTGTATCAACACAGCCCCTGTACACGTTTAACCTACGGTTGCCAGGACAGGGACTTCACTTACTGAATCAAACATGCAGATCAACACTAGTGTATCACAGAATGGCTTGAGTTGGAAGGGACCTTAAAGATCATCCAGTTCCAACCCCCGCTGCCAGGGGCAGGGACACCTCCCACCACAGCAGGTTGCTCAGAGCCTCATCCAGCCCGGCCTTAAACACTTCCAGGGATGAGGCGTCCACAACTCCCCTGAGCAACCCATTCCAGCGTCGCCATTCCCCGTCATCGGTACCCAATGGGACTTTCTCCAGAGATGCCCAAGATCTGTCCCCTCCACGCCGCTTCCCAGCACATCCGTCCTTGCACAAGAGCGGAGATGATGCCGGTGGGGGTGCAGGGGTGCCCTTCCCAGGGGGTGGACACGGCGCTCGGGGTGACGCCACCCGATCGCAACAGTTGTCGGCCCCACGCGGCCGCCAACCGATGAGGGCGGGGCGCTCCCCGCCGGCCCGGGCTCGCCCCCTCCGAGGGCGGCAGCCCCAACGATAAGCGCCGCTAGGTCTGGATCGGCGACGCTCGAGTGAAGACGGGTCCTGTTTGTTTCACGGACAGAAAACACAAAACATCCCAACCTCCTCGTCTTCTTTCACCCCCAGAGCGGGACGCCGTCACCCAGCCCCTGGCTCCCCAGGCGGCTCACTCTGTTGTTTACGAACCCACCGACCCGCGATATAAAACCCCACCACAGCTCTACGTTTCCCGTTCTACAGTTTAATAAAAGCTGCGTGTGAGCGAAACGCACTCGACCGCTCTCGGATCCCTGCCCTCCCCCCCTAAGCTCAGGAGCGCCCGCCTCCCGGGGAAGCCCCCAGCCTGTTCAGTCAGGGCAAACAGGCTTCCCTCCGCCACCGGCAGCTCGGAAGAGGAGGTGGCCGCACCGGGGGTAGGCAGAGGGAAGCCCGACTGAGCCAAACAGGCGTGTGCGGGTTTTCCGCCCTCCCCGCCCGCGCCGAGGGAGGGCCCCATCCAGCCCCGCTGGGCGCCGCGGGGGTTCCTCACCCCGGTTTGTTTACAGCTGTCGGGGCGGTGCCGGCACAGCCGTGGCGGCAGCATCCGGACGCCCAGGCTCCGGCTGTGCCCAGAGCAACCCAACCTGCCGGGCCATTAGTCACACGCAGAGCAGAGCTCTGCCCCTCCTCCAGACGGCACCCCGGCTCCCACCGCACGGGGAATGAGCGCTGCCGTTATCCGGCCCGGAAAGCCAGTAACCACCGTCAGCCCCTCTCCGCGTGCCTAGTGACGGGTCCTCCGGGGTGCTCAGGAGGCCTTGGCATGTCACCCGGACACGCGTCCGGCTCCACATCACCTGTCACACCGCCCGGGAGAGCACTGGGCACCTCCAGGCGGGATGGGAAAGGGCTTCGCCAGGACAGACACTCCTGTGGTGCTCAGCAGCACCACGGAACCCCAGAACCCCGGCTGGGAAGGGACGTCAAGGATCATCAGGTCCAACCTTTCTTGGCCAAAGCCCAGTCTGACCAAGCTGGCCCAGCTCCTGCCCAGCACGGTCTTCACAGCGTCCCACGTTGGGGAAGATGGTCGTTCGCTGTCAGAGGACACGCGCGGCAGAGCAGATTGCGGCCACTTGCTCCCACAGACAAGTGCTCTCAGCCAAGGTCTCCATCCAGGGTGACGGGGAAGCAGGAGCCCCACGGACCTCGAGTGGCTCTGCTCGGCCGAAACACGACCTCAGAGAAAAAGCACTTTGCTGGGAGCAGCGCTCGCAACCGTACCGACGCCTCACGGTGCCAGGGCCACGCAAACCTGAGGCCAGCAGCTGAGGCCAGCTGGGTTCAGGACAGACAGACACGTTTTTACTGGGACAGCCACCACCAGACAGGTACCACAGCTGGGGACAGGTTTAATCCCACCCAAACCTGCCCATGGCTTCCAAGTCAAGGCTGGCCGTTCTGCCAAGCTCTGTATGAGCCCAAACCCAGCGAGTTCAGCTCAGATCTGTGTACGGGGAAGGCAAAATGAAAGCGACGGCTGAGAGAGCTGAGGGGGTTCAGCCTGCAGAGGAGAAGGCTCCCGTCTGGGGAGACCTGCTGGGGGCCTTTCAGGCCTTCAAGGGGCCTGGCAGAAAGATGGGGAGGGGCTTCTGAGCAGGGCCTGTGGGGACAGG
>JAAGNO010003805.1:0-13996 GCA_033439905.1 Ceryle rudis | reverse complement strand
GGGGCAATGAGGCTGATATCCTGGGGGGAGTCTGCTACAGACCACCCAACCAGGATAAAGACACTGATGAGATATTCTTCCAACAACTTGGAGATGTCTCACATTCACTAGCCCTTGTTCTCATGGAAGATTTCAACCTACCAGATGTCCGCTGGAAGTACAACACAGCAGTAAGGGGGCAGTCCAGGAGGTTTCTGGAATGTGTGGATGAGAACTTCCTGGATGGTTTGGTTTGTTCTTCCATGCAGGAAATAATAGGTGAAGAGGAAATGGCCTGAAGCTGCACCAAGGAAAGTTTAGATTAGATAGGACAAAAGATTTTTTATCATAGAAAGGGTTGTAAAGCACTAGAACAGGCTGCCCAGGGAAGCAGTGGAGTCACCATTCCTGGAGGGATTTAAAAGACATGTAAATGTGTTACTGAGAGACATGGTTTAGTGGTGGCCTGGCAGTGCTGGGTTAACAATTGGACTTGACCTTGAATGATTCTATGATCAGTATGTCTGTACTGGCATCCTAAAAGGATTATGAAAAACAACACCTCTGTGTACACAAAGCTGCCTAAAGCACATGATTTAGGAAATGTCAGAGGATATCAGCCAGCTGGCTGACAGATCAAAAATATACTAAGTAATACCAGATAACCAGAAAACACTCCAGTTAGAATAGAGCTGGTTATATCTAAAAATACTGAAAATTAACAGGACTTGAGATAGGATGAAATGCATACAGAATGGCAAAATAGAAAAAATACAAATTCTAAAATGACAGACATGGGCTTTTTGTTCTCCTTTATGCACTTAAAAATAGTAAATCAATTACAATTATACTTACTTTGAGGTTGAAGTAATATCATGTAGCCTTAATGCAACTGTGAGTCTCAAACCTTTATATCATCATGTTTAATCCCTCAAGAACTGAATACTGATTTTTTTCACTCAGGAAGATGATTTTGAAGGTAATTTGGATTTTCTAGTTCAATCTCACACATGCATTAGGCAATGGTGTGAGTTAGAAATCCTTGACAGCCTTTCTTTGGAAGGATGGGCCCTGGCAATATCTACTGCCATTTTCTATCAGATATTATTTTTTCAATGTCATTTAGAGAAATAAGAGGACGTATTCACATTCTCATATGACCACAGCAATTATGTGTTTTCCTAACACCCTAATGCACACAGTCTATGAATGACAAAGCATGGTGCATGACGTCAATTTTTGGATGGAGGGAGGATGTTTTTGAGACTGTGTCCTTGCTCATTACCCACCACCTGAATCCACCTTCCATAAGCTAGGCTACTGAACACTGCCCCTTAAAAGTTATATTTCAGCATATACTCAAAACGAGGAATTTATGTGCCCAAATCTGCTTTGTTGCCATTCTCTGCCAACTCTTCCTGCATAAAGCTGCTGTTGCACAGCCACAGCATTTGGAGCTTCTGACATAATATACCACCCACCTAACACACCTGCATTATTATTTTATTATGCAGAACATCATCAATGCTATATTAACTTTCAAAAGTTCTAAATGATCTCCTTGATAGTAGTCACACACAAAAAAAAAAAAAAAAAAAAAGTATTCTCTTAGCTATTACTAAGTGCAGGCACATTTCAGGAATTCATAAAAGAGGGTGCCAACAATTTGAAAAAGCCTGCTTCTGTATTTGTTAGGTTGCAGCAGAGCTGCAAAACACCCTGAGACACAGGCAAATAAAATATTACAGACTGCTTCAATCCATCTCTGTAAGAACTATCTCTTTGCCTACCTCAGACAGCTAAATTTTTGTCTTATCCATCACAACTGGCCAACATACACTGCACCTAAGCATTGTCATTGCCTCCTACCTGCACAGCTAAATACAGGCTGCTGCTGCCACTCTACATTCATGAGGAGGATCAAGGTGGATGAGATCACCGTCTCTCTCAGAAGCAAGAGCTGCTTTCACATACTTCTCAGTGGCATTAGAAGCCAAATTTCTGAGCTCTCAGCTGGCCATTTGTCCCAGATACTTGAGTTAGCTTTGTTTGGTCTTCATTCTTAAGTTTGTCCAGATTCACTTTTACATTGCTGATAAGGTTGCAGTTAACCCAGTGAAGTCAAAGGGGGACAGAGAGAGAACATAACCATGTGGCTGCAGCCCATCAAACGAGAGCTGCTTGTGGAGAAGGAAAAACAAGGTAATGGCCTTTCCACCCTTCCTCTGCCATTCAATGCCTTTGTATTTTTTTTCTAAGCAGCTGCTCTTTTGTGCAGGTATTAATGTTATCTACATTCAACAAGTAAACGTCCAACACAGAAAACTGAGTAATTAGAAAATGCAGGCAATGCCTACAGCCCCAGCAGATTAAATGAAGGTATTCAGGCACTGCAGATATTACTATAACTACTTGTCAGATGAAACCTAAACTGAGATTGGCTTGAAATTCGATGCAGCAGTACCTCACCAGGTACCTATCAGATTTAGAGAAAAATCAAAACAGCAGGAATCATTTTAAAAGTACCAACACCTTCACACTCCCAAATAAGTATCCTTTAAATGCCTCTTTGCTCACCACACACATGCTTAAAATGTATATACATTCATAATATATTTGTAAAGTGTTAAAAGATAGTTTCTCCTTATCAAACAAAACTTACTTCTTATAACAGCAGTTTGTACTATCAGTGTAATGTAATCCCATAGCAGAAACTATACCTCGTCAAGCTAGCATGCTCATGATCACCTTATTCATAAACCTGAAAGGGACGTTTTGCCTAAGATCAAGATTCAGGCTAGCACAAGGATACTCCAGCTGTACAAACAGCTACAGGCTGTGCAAAAATTTGCACATGGTAGCTGTCGGAGGAATTACACCAGTGGAAACACACATGGGCAGACATTTCTTCTATGGCTTTCATTACTATAGCATTCTTTCTACAGAGTATGTTCTCAGGGCAACACTTCAGGCACAACAAAAGAAAAGCTGCTACCTCTTATCCGATTAAATTCTTCTTCAATCTGCTATTATCATTACATTATTATTTTATGCTCCCTTAATATTTTCAACTCCAAGACATTTTAAAAGATTAACACAAACTCTGCCCAAGGAAAATTCACATATCCCAAATATATTTCAGGGCACACCCAGAAATTAGTATCACCAAAGCTGGCAAAAATCAAGATGGAAGAGTGCAACTCTCCAAACAAGTAAGAACAAATTACTTCTTGTTTTACAACTGCATAGACATTAAAACAGTTTTCAAAAAATAAGGGGATGTTCTGTCCACACAAAAGTCTGTGAACCCCGACTGCAGTCAAAAATTTACCCAGCAGTGGTAGACTGGCTGTTTTCTTCTTTGGATCAGACCGATAGCATCATCCTCTCTTCAGCACTGATTAAGTACTGACCCAAACTCATTGTCTTCATCTCCTTTTGCAGCACTAAGCAAGTTCGCAAATTCTGCTTTGGAACTATTTTAATAACTCAACACCATTTAGGTTAGTCGATTTGCGTTGATCTCATTGTCGAGCAGTACTTCAGTCTCTCAACAGGAAATTGCTCCAGCCTGCTCCAAGAGCCATCTGCAGGGTTATTTGTAAATTGCATGCTTGCACATGCGGCAGCACATCAAGGAATAAACAAGTGTTCACTCTTTGACAGATTTGTTTTAATTTGTTTGACTGCATTTATCTTGTGACAACTGTATTTATCTTGTGATAAATAACAACGGCAGAACAGTCTACCTATGTAACAACTGTCTGTGAATATTTTAAGCAACTAGTCTTTTGAATGGTGTTGATGAAACTTCATACATCATCAGAGATTCAGCTCTTCTAAGATAGAAGGTAGGCTTTCCATTATGGTATCTGAGTGTCTAAGTTATTATTTGCTTAGAGGTTATGCAAATTTCCATTTTGCAACTGTAACCTTTTTATAGCTTTCAATACAGACCAAAGAGATTACAGCTGCAGTTTACTAGTATTGATTGTTGCATGCAAGGGGAAGGACTGAAATCAGGATTCTCTCTGTAGCTCCAGTATTACAGATCTAGGAAGATTTGTTGAGAAAAGAAGTGTGACTGTGATTTTAAAAGCTCCCTAACACCAGGTATTAGACTGAATTAAGATAATAGGGAAGCATGTTGGAGCCCCATTCATCAAAACCAGGAAACGCTGGGCAGCATGGAAGTTCTACTCTAGTAATAGTAGTGTGAAGAAGAAATTTTAGTTTCACAAAGATGCTTCAAAAATATGATTCCATTTCAGTTTTGTAGCATTTCAAAAGGCAGAGCTCTCTTTCTGACAGTTTAGCTCCATGCTGCACAGGATCTTCTCAAATGCTTAAGTTGCTTCATCCACCATCCAAAGAAGCCAGCATACTTTTTTCAAGAGTACTTTCACACCTGCCATGTACAAGAGCACATCCTCACTCCTTCTTCTCTTTGGGACCTCTCATACATCAGCCACTGTCTTTCTTTGACCTCTCTTAGGGGCCAAAGTTCTTTTTCCATCCTTTGTAGACTTTCCTTCCTGTAGTTGCCTGCAACTGTTTTTGATACTGACTTGAAAATCTGACACTTTCTGGACTTCCTTAAGACCCCTTTAGCAAAAACATATCAGTTATGCTGAGTTTACAGGAAGCAGATGCAGATTTGCATCTGTTTTCAGACGTAAATGACATTTCCTTTTATTCTTTCTGGGTCTTTCATTGAGAAAAGATCTCTGAGACATCTTTATTTCCTAAGTCAGTCAAAAATAACACATGCTGGCCTGACCAGCTACTTCACTGCAAAACCATAAAGGCAATTGATTTTCACATAACATGATCACAGCTCACTCCTGTACCATTACCAGCATCAGCTCAAGAAGCATCAGTTCAAATATGCCAGCAGCAGCTCTATCACCTATCAAGTGACTACCAAAAGAGTCCCAGAGACATTTTTCATGATAAATCTTGCAAAAACCTAGTATTTTATACTCGTTCTGAAGAAAGTCATGCATGGTGTTTCCAGGTTATTGAATTTCCAGCCACAGCAGGAATGTTACTGCCTTGAAAAATGCACCATTACCAGGTGCAGTCAGAACTTCCTCTCTTTCTTGAGCCAATGCTATTTCAGACACTTAAATCTCTACTTACTCTGAGCTGCATTTCCCTAGTTTACAGTGCTAATGCCCCTTAGCATCTGCTTTAGAAGTGTGTGAAGATAAGAGAATATTCTTAGTAGAAAAGTTAAATGAAAAGAAAAGTAGACTGGATAGGAAAGAGTGAGGAAGTTGTTACGCTGTAAAGTCATCTCCAGCTCAGGAATCTCTTTCACTTCAAAGTCACATGTCACCTGAAAGATAGGGGGAGAGATATTTTTAACTCTCTTCCAGCTCCTGTTAATTGCATGCTTGCTGGTATTGGAAGTGAGCTTTTGCCATGTTTAGTACAGAAGTTGATTTATCCTCTTCCTGATATGACCGTATTTAGAGGAATGGATAATAGACTGTGCTTCCCAGCTCTGGGAGAGATGTGGTCAGTAAGCAGAGGGGTGTTTTGCAAGGGAATGAAGGGTAGGGTATGAAAGAGGAGAATATAAACAGATAAGTCCTCAGTACAGTAAGAGACTGGGCATCATAAGAGGGTGGGGAGGTTGTTGGGAATATTGCATTGGGAGTTTGGCATGAGACAACTGGGACAGTAAACATAGTTGCCTGACTGACAAATATTTTGTTGGTTCTCAAGTCACAGACTGTCACCTTTTGCAACATCCAAAATCAATGTAGCCTTGGTTTTCCCTAACATTACATATTGAATCTCTGCTGCATTTTGCATGAAAACTACGGTGAATTACAAAGCAAGAATATAGATAGAAGAAAATCTTTTTGATGAGCTAGTCATCAGAGTGCCTCAAGAGTCAACTTAAAGAAGATGGGAGATTTCAGACAATCAGACAATCCTGCAAAACCTCTTTCCTTGTTTTTTTTAATTTCAAGATTATATGAAACTAAGTTTCTATATGCCATTTAATTTATTTTTACACAGTTTGATAAGACCAGATAAAGAAACCAAATATAGTTGTTTAGTACATCACTGCTGTATAAATACATAGGTACATAATCTTTCCCATTTCAGCATTATCCACTGAAAAGTGTTATTTAAAAAGTAAGTCTCTCTGGTTGTTTTGGTCAGGTTTTTAAGAGGAAACTATGCAAGCTGAAGAAATAGAAGTGGCAATAATACTCCTGCAGGATTTTCAAATTACAGTATTAGAGTGATTGTAACATGTATGTTGGACATGATGGTTCGTTCTGACCCAGAATTCCCATACAAATAGGGACTCTCACTATTTCCTTCACTATAAGAAGTCTATTCTTGGGCATGCAGCTGAATGAGGAGTTGTTTAGGCTTCTTTATGTGATAATAAGTGCCAAAACAATTGAAAATATTGACTGTCAAAAACAAATGAAAAAAGTTAGTAAGAGGACAAAGACAGGTTTCCTTTTTCTACCCAATATAACTAGGTGAAGCGATTTCTACAAATAAAAATAATATTCTCCTTGAGAATGCATGAGATGAATAGGATGACATATTTGTGTTTTTATTTTGCAAAATTTTGTCATAATATACAAAATATGATCAGACAAACTTAATCTTCTAAGAAAGTAAAATGGCAAAAGCTTACTCATGCATTTACAGATAGATCTTTGTGCATGCAGTGGAAAACCTGATAGGTAAAATTTAGCCTTTATATTTTCTGAGTCACTGCAGTAATCATCAGTAAGTACTAAATTCCAACCCCATATACAATTGGACTGTGAAGGTAAAACATACCATATAGTGTACCTGTTGTCACAGGATGACAAAGAAACCACCATGATTCATCATTATCTTTATATTACAAATAGGGAGTAATCATAAAAATGTATTCTCCACATCAATATGAGGCTTTCTGAGGGGAAAGAATAGACTTGTCTCCTTCTGCTCCATTCTGAGAAGAGTATTCTTCTGAATAATGTTAACTTTTAATTTTATGATTGCTTTGCAGAACAGTTGTCCTTGTCAAAATTCTGCTTTATGGATGGTATTTTCATACAGTTTACAGGGCTGAATTATTTTACAGTGTTCAAGACCATGCTTTTTTAATCTACCCAGTAAAACAAAGGCCTATTAATTTTTTTTTTTTCTTTCTTGTTCATAACTAAAGGTTTAGAAAAAGCAAACATTTAGTGCTGCTCAAAAACCAGATTACACATATATTTTCATTGGTAGAAAGAGCTCGATCAGGTAACTTACCAGCCAAGGGAGAAGAGTTGTCAATAGCGTCAATGATATAATGGAACTTTTCCACCTTAATGCAAAAGGAGGTCAACTAAGCATTTTTTGGCTGTGCTGGAGAGATGAATATTCACTACTTTTGGATTGAACCTGATATTTTTATGTCAGCTAGCACAAAATCTCCCTGCAAGGCTGTCTTCTGTTTCTTACTAGACCCACAGCAGAACTAAAGCCTCAAAATTGACCAAGACAACACAGCTACCACATTTATCTGCTTTCTCTTTCATTTACTCTCTTTCCATTAAAAGCTTTTTCAAAATGTTTACAGTACAATAAATTTTAGTTTCTATCTTCTTCTAAAATACATTATCTATTGGCAGCACTTTTACAGCATGACAGTGGCCACAAGTCTCTGTAGTTTGCAGTGCCAGTCCCAACCTTCCCCATTATGTACCAGAAAAAAATGGCATTTTACTGACCCAAGACTGGTAATGCACAGAAAAGAATGTCAGCTTTTAAAACAAGTATACCTCCATGGGCCATGTCTTTACTTAAAATAAAAATAGAAACAATTTTCAATATCAAAACCACTAGCTTTTCATAACTCTCAGTTTTTCATTCCCCTGGGAAGCAGGCTCAATGATGCCAAGACTCCAAGGATTGTAGACTTTTTCCATAAATCATCTTTCACATTATTGAACTTCAGCCATTCACATTTGCCCTTGCTTTTCTTAGTGCATTTATCCTTAAATGCATTAGTAAAAAGCCTATTAAAAAATAGTCTTTTTAAACAATCTCTTGTAAACAGATGGGTAATCAGCTCTGTTCAGAAAGAAATTATCTGTACATGTATTTTTCTACTAACTAAACCCTAGATAAATTAATTTAGTTTCCACTTCTTATTATAGGTCTGTTAAGAAAAGCTGTGAAGCTTCTTCTTATATTTCACCAAATATAACTCTAATTTTGATTTGGAACATAGGGGGGTTAAAAAAGCAGTACTAACTCATGGCCTATTTTTAACAGGTTTTATTACCAATGGTATAAAAAAAAAAAAAAAAAAAAAGGCAAGTAAGTGTAATTGCCATAAACTCCAATCTCTTTTCCTTTTCAGAGACACTTTTGTTTAGGAATCTTCAGAATTTTTTTTGTTTTGGAGAAAAATACTTTGAGGCAAGTCAGTCCTCCTCCACAGACCACTAAGTGTTGGCCAAACATTTATTACTACTCTATAGAGCTGTCTGATCACATGCTTCTACCTCTTTTCACGCTAATAGATGTAAAACGGGTGGAGGCATTTGATGGAGAAGAAGCCACCAGTAAGTTCTAGAATTATCAGAAAAGACTAAAGTAATTGCAGTATCATAGAATGGCTTAGGTTGGAAGGGACCTTGAAATCATCTAGTTCCAATCCCTGTGCCATGGGCAAGGGCACCTTCCACTAGACCAGGATGCTCAAAGCCCCATCCAACCTCGCCTTGAACACTTCTAGGGTTAGGGCATCCACTTCTTTGGGCACATGAAGCAATAAGTAAACTTAGGATAAATCCAAGTCAAAGTGCCACATTTCGTTCTTACCAGAAGTTTTCATAATTACTACAAGAATGTGATTCCCATAAGCACATTCCAGTATCATGTGGAAAGAGGCTACATTCACAAAGGAGATATAACTAATTTAATTACAGGCCAATGAACCAGGATGGTTGTATAGTACATGAATTCACAACCATGTGATTTCTTCTGTCTCATGTAAAGACAAATATAGTAAATTATATATAACTGTCTCTGGGTGAAATTTCACTTGATACCTGTTCAGACAGTGACATAAAATAGCAGGGAAATATACACTTTCTCATTCCCATATATTTTAAAATATATTTAGAATTTCACAATTCACAGATCTGTTTAATGCTTGCAAATTTTTCCTACAGTTACTTCTCCTACAGTGAGGCATCTATATCCAAAATAGCTGTGGTTTGATACTTGCTTGTATGATCAAACAATGCTATCAAACCAATTTATCCTACTAAATCTTGTTCTAGAAAACGGTATCATAACAAAACCAGTGTGCATGGACTTGTTTTTCCAACATATATAGACAAACTATCATGACCAGCAACAAGAGAAAGTCATATTTCATAATGAAGATGATGTTTGAAACCTGTATTTCATGGCTCTAATTTACATACTTGTTTAGCGCAAATGAAAATTGAGGGTATTTCAAATAACAAAACAACAGTATGGTAGTCAGTCTAAAATATATTTTAAACGCCTTAAGTTACCTTTACCCTTTGTATCTCCTGGCATGCTTTTATCTGACCTTTATCCTTCGAGAAACAAGCACCTAAAGCCACCTAGGCTTCATAGACAGTAATAGGTAACTCACTGGCACTCAAAAGTGAGAAGAGCAAATACGAAATAGTTTTAAATAAATTCATGGTTTGTTTAATGTTACTTTTAAAGTCATCTTGTTTTAGTATCTTGGTTGGTATTCACCATCAATAACTGGGTTTTTATTTTATCCATCACTTCTGAGCAACCAAAATCAAGGATCCCCCAACTCAACATAAAACACTCCACTATTGATGTTGTCACAGAGGGACTTAGCTCACTAACAACAAAGTCAATGAAAGTTTTGCTGTCAAAGCTGTTGGATGCATGTATTAACACTAGTAACACCATATTCATTAATACATAAGGGATTCTTTCAGTAGGGAGAATTTCCTGATTTGCAAATTCTAAACCTAAAAATCTAGTATACATGGACCAGAGGGGACACAGTGTTTAGAGCCTAAATGCAGCAGGAAAATATATTAGAAGATATTTCATATTTGGCTACAAAAAGCAGTTATCAATGAGATCAAAGACAGCCTAAATAAATGTCTTCCCTCCTATGACATTTTTCCTACGGAGTGGTGTGAAAATGTAGAGCCTTCCAACACAGTACCTTTTTAACTGTTATATCTAGCTTCGTGTCATACCTACATACCTGGGAAAAGACAGCTGTTCTATTTTATAGGGATCTCTCAGTACACTTGAAAGAGCATTGTTCTTTACTATTTTGCAATGGCTCTAGTCCCCAGTTGTTTACCGTCAATCCCAGAGACAGTCACATATGTCTAAGGAAAAGTATTCTGGCAATTTACTTCTTCCACATGCCAGAACAACAAAGAATTAATTACATGGCAAAGACAAAACCATCTTTGGAAGGCCAGATTGCACAGTATTTCCTAAAGCTCTTTAAAGGACTTCCAATCCACCAGAAGATGTACTCAGCCCAAGAGTAAAGCAGACACAACAGTTCATGGGTGTCTCATACTTTTTATCTAGCTCCAGCAGCATGTTGTGACTATTTTCTCAGGTAGAAACACCTTTTTTTCAAAAGACGAGGACAGGGGAAGGGTAACCTTCCTTGGACTAGACAAGCATGCACCTATTAAGCACAGTAAAACTTTAGCTAATTAAAGAACTTTGAAGTATACAGCTGCTTGTCTACAGTTAAGAGTATGTTTTAAGATCATTAAAAATCAAGGCCAATCTCTTCTTTACAGTTCCAAAAAGTAAGAAACACATAAAACAGAAAATGAAGCTGATCCATCGTCATCTATAGATTTACTTCTGTCGGTAAAATTGTTTTGAAATATTTAGATCCCTGCTTGAAAACAAACAAAGAAAAACTCTTTAAATTCACTGTGCTAGATTGTATGATCCTGCTCTGGCAGGGGGGTTGGACTCGAAGATCTCCAAGGCCCCTTCCAACCCTTGACACCCTGTGATACCTGTGATAGCTGTGGTAAATCTCCAAAGACAATTAATTTTTTAATGTGAACATTGGAAAATACCAGCTGAAATCTGTGTTTTCTAAGAGCATTAGAACTAAACATGAGAAATACTAATGAACATGGGAACTTTCAAGAATCTCTGCATAGAATCTGTGCTTCCAGGTGCACAGATTTTCTTATGGCCCTATTTGACAGTTGCCTTTTCCATTAAGAGTAAGAATTTCTGTGGATGGACATGGGTATTTATAAACACTGGAAAACACAAGCTCCTCTCCAAAGACCTAACATTTAACAAAACAAAGTTAAACACATGATTATAGCATCTACTTTCTATATTACAGGTGTTGGATTCTACTAAATAAATGCATTCACACAGGCTGAAAAAAAAAATTAAATTAGAAAAAACAGCAGCCTATCTTAGTGTCTTTTCTGTTCCCACACCACCCATACAACAGAAAAAATCTCTTAACACACAAAGCTGACTTAAAGCATCAGTAAACATAGAACTAGACCAGTACCCCTGCAGGAGGGAAGCACAAGTTTAGCAGTTTGAATGTACACTATGCTTTTATCTTTTGGTAAGTTTCTAGGGATAAGAATTTGCAGTTGGAAGCTCCTGGTCCATCGGCATGTTTTGGCTTCTGTAGTAGTAGTTTGCAGCACTGGAACATGTTAAAATGTGCAGTGTCTGTGTGTAAACTGGTCTCCCTTCTGCCTAGAGATGATTCATTACACTGACCCCGGGATTGTGCCTCTAAGGCATGTTTTACATTTTCTAACCAGTTACGGCTATCTTTCAGCTGCAGACTGTGACTTTATAAATTCAAAGTTGAAAGGTCTAAAAGCAAATGAGTCAATGGAAAAACTGACTCATTGCAAGCAGTGAAATGAATGGATAAGGCATATAAAGGCCAAACTCAAAAGAACAACTTTGGGATATAGCTTAGATTCTAGTGGTAATGTCCCCAGGGACAAGAAGATTTGGGAATCTTACAATATCAATCCATTGAATATTTAATCTTTTTCACTTAGGGGGGGAAAAGTTAATTTCAAACAACTGTAATAGGCTTCAGGACCTTTCCTAAAGCTGTTTCAAACGTTTGACTACTGCATTTGAATGCTTGCAAAGCCTTACTTCATTTTTGCTTCAGTCTCTTGCAATTACAAAAGTCTGAGTGATTGGAAGTGGTGCCATGTTATTTTTATTAGGACTTTTATTTGTTTCTTAACCTCTCCCAAAGTGAAGTTTCAAAGATACAAGTCTGTTAGGCAGATGGCAAAATATCTCTAATAAACAATCAAAACCCCCTTTTAAAACTTGACACTTTGATGCCCTTAGGATTCTGCATTATGAGTAATAGGAAATATTTTCCTTTTTTTTATGGTAACTCATGTTTTTAATGGCCTCTTTCTTATCCCCCCAGCTGTTTACTTTCTTCTTGTACAGAAGCAAGTCTGTGCCTTTGTTCATCATTGTCTTTTTTTCTAAAGTTGTTGTTCAGATGTACCCTTTTGTCTGAACTGCACACAGTATTCATGATATGGACTCATAACAAATTATACATTGACATAGTGGTTTTGCTGGTTTTCTCAACCATAGATTAGAGAAGTAAATTTCTTTTTCTTTTTCTTTTTTTTTTTTTTTAATACTACTGAACAACAAACTGACATCTCCAATACAGAGAGATAATGTAAGTTCAGAAAAAAAAAAAATCACTCAGAAAACTGGAGGAAAGGTGGGGTGGGGAAATAAATGCTTTGCTTAATACAAGTGTAATTATGAAGATCTGCAATATCTCTGAATATATACATTAAATTCTGTAAGCCAAAATTTCTTCATTCAATTTATAGGCTAGATTTGCAAGTGGAATTTAGGTATGCATTATTCAGCTCACAGATGGCTGCTGCCCAGTGTCTCTTATGCTCCTTTTTGTGTCATATATAGGGAGAATTCATAGCCTAAAAAAAATGAGCTTTATAGAAATCAGTAAAACAATTCAGCCTGCTGCTTAAATGTGTTGGCAGGAAGTGCCAGGAAAGGAATAAGACTCTAATCCCATTTGGAAAGAAATGTTAAAGGTCTAACCACAGACTAGAGGGAGGTAGTGACTCCTTTTTGGGATTCATGGCTGCAAATCCATGTGTCAGTGACAAAATGGATGGTCTTTTTCCTTCCTGAGGAATTCACTGCTGCAAAATGTTGTCAATAACAGGGTCACATTAAAATCCAAAAAGAAACCAGACAAATCCATTGGTAAAAACATAAAGCATTTAAATACAGAGTCAAAAAGACCTAAACCACACTACCTGGAGACCCAAAAGTCCTTCAGCCTCAGACTGTTGGCAAAGCATGTTGATGAAGTATTATTACACTCCTCTCTACTTTAACTTTTTCAGGAGCAGTGGCCACTTTCAGGAATGTAACAGCCTATTCCAATACTTGAATCTGTAAATGTATCTTGAAAAGTTTTACACACTTCTTGACTGAAGAAATGGCACTAGAAAAGAAGAATCTCATGGAGGATAGAAGAAAGATGACCTTATACAGAGTTCTTAGATTCATTCATGATACTTAGACAGCTTGTTTAGAAAAGGTTAATGAATGCTGTATCCAAAAAAGTTGGGCAAGATTGTTGGAGAGAAGATACTCTGAAGATATACTGAAATATTAAAAGAAAATATTTACAGGAGTGAGCAGCAGAAAATTGTCGATTAGATCACAAACTGTCTATTTGAAAATAAAGCAAAGCTCATGCAGTCCGGCTAGTATTTTGCAGGTTGGACCAGATGATCTCTAGAGGTCCCTTCCAGCCTAAAACATTCTATGATTCTATGATTTTAGTCAGAGACTCCAGAGCACTGAGGTCAAGATGGTTTTTTTTAAATCTTTTCATAATAGCAAGTTGTGTACATATATAAATCTGTACTTGTGAACCAGCCTTTTAGGAAAACAGGCACAACCTGGAGGG
>JAAGNO010003804.1:26721-40283 GCA_033439905.1 Ceryle rudis | reverse complement strand
GCTATATCCTGTAGCAAAGATCTGTAACTAGCAACCTACGATGCTGGGGAGCATCGTGTTCCCCGTTCTCAAACGCTCTGTGCGCATGGCAATTGGAAGGGGACCAGTAGGAACAGAGTACTGGGAAATACCCATGACAGCTGGCTTTGTTCTTCTCCGTTTAGTTAAAGATGTATGTGTGAAGGGGAGTGTGTTTTTCCTCACTGCTGGAAATGAGTATTTGCAGGATGCTGGCACAGTTGTGTTGCTTTTAATGAGCTGTTGCGTGTGTTCTTGTGCTGTGGCGAATTACATTAGGGCTTCCAAACAGCAGTAAGGTGTTAATAGTTGAAAAAATGGAGGGGGGAAAAAAGATACCAGATCTGCCAACTTTTTTATGAGCAGACTCAAGCTTTGCTGTGCATCTTACACAGAACTGTGTGTTACTGGCACTGGTGTATTCTTGCTCCTGGAAGGGACTGTGTGGCCCTTAGAAAATACTGCATTTTCTATTCTTACAGCTATGATGACTTTTTCTAACTTAATTGGGACTTGCTCTGCTTGGAAGAAGTAATTGTATAAACAAACATGTTTTTTTTTTAAACTTCCTTTAAAAGACTGGGAAGATATGGATTCTGATGAAGACATTGGCTCTGAAGAAGAGATGGAAAGTGTGGGAGAAGAGGAGGAGGAGCAGGCGGAAGCTGAAAGCACTCCTGCTGTTGGGGCCATACCGGTCACGGACTGCTTGTTCTGCCCCCACCACTCAAGATCTCTCACAAAAAATGTGGCACATATGACGAAAGCTCACAGTTTCTTCATTCCAGACATAGAGTACCTTGTGGATCTCAGAGGACTCATCAAGTACTTGGGTATGCCCGTAAATGTTCTCTGATTTTTTGATCGGGAAAATGATATGCTGGTATTGTTTTTTTTTCACTTGGATATGTCTTTAAATGTTTTGAGATTGGGGTTTTTTTTTTTGATGTAGAATCTGTGTGCTGTCTAGTTCTGTATTTTGATCATGAACGGGACCACGGGCTTTTGGGGGAGAGTGAAAGAAAACCCCACTGAGCAAACATGATCATGTACACTGTAGGTATCGGGTAGTTTTCAAATGTTGAGGAAGTTGTTCAGCTAACGTGAAACTTAGGACAAAACTCTATTGCTATAGTGTGCATAGGAACTGTGTTATCCTGCTAATGAGTTGCAAGTAGTTGCCTTGTTTGTTTAACAATACTTGTGAGACAGATAAACGCTGGAAGAAATGTGTCATCTTTGCAGTCTACAGGTAATGGGAATAAAATTATTTTGGAGTATCAGACAGAAAAACTGTATTGGAAGAGTGCAGCTTGTTCTTGAGAATCCCTACTGATCCATACCTTGTCATACAAAATCTTTAAATGCACTGGCTTGTCCTTGATGGAGCCATAGTGTCAAGGGGTAAGAACAGCGGGGCTCTTCCGGAAGTGAAGGAAGGGCTCGAGGCTCTTCCTTGGTCTCTCTGCCTACAAGCCAGGAAAGCTTGCATCACAGGAATGGTAATTATGGACTAGGGAGGCTCTGTTCAGACCAATAGATGTGTCAATGTTTTCTGCAGGAGAAAAAGTTGGTGTTGGAAAAATCTGCATCTGGTGCAATGAAAAAGGGAAATCCTTCTACTCTACAGAAGCAGTACAGGCTCATATGAATGACAAAAGCCACTGCAAACTCTTCACAGATGGAGATGCTGCCTTGGAATTTGCAGACTTCTATGATTTTAGGTGAGGACTCTTTCAGTTGAGCACAGATGGGGACAGACAAAAGGCCTGTTAAATATTACATTATGAATTTTTAAAATTTGGTCCTCTTTCTGGTTCGTTCCGATGGTCGTTTTGTGTAGCTGGTTCACTGCTTTTCTAGGTAAGCTGAACAGCATGATTGGTTCTCCTCTGCTGTGACCACCAATACCAGTCCTGCATGAAAATATATTTTGAATTTTCTTTTGTATGTTTGCTCTTGCTGAGTTTCAACTTCAGTACACCAGCAAAGATGATAAAAGGGCATAACTGTCTCTTCCATTACCTTTTAGGCATACTGTGGTCTTATTACCCACTGTGGATTTTTAGTTTGTATTCTTGAAGTAGCTGGAGTTAAACAGGGCAGCTGTGATTCAGAGGCTCAGCTGTGTTCATTTTGGTCAGAAATCCCTCCTGTTATGGTGACAGGTGGATTTAGTGGAGGTTCTTGGAGCACTCATTCAGGAGGTGTGCAGAGTTGGTGGGCTGCACGGTGGAGGCTTTTCACCAAGTCACTGCTACGTGTGCAGCTGCAGAACCGTGCTGAGTTGTAGAACTGGGTGGAGGAAGGGTGGTCCTTGTCATCAGCCGCTGCTCGGGGCAGGGTGCTGCTTGGAAGAAGTCTCAAACCAAGGAAGGTGAAACATGACAATTTTTGTGGCTTGCTGTAGCTGCACATGATGGTTCTCCTGTGTAATAGGACTGGACAGCTGCGGCTGCTCAGCATGTATAAACCATGTCCTGCCACTCTTGCACAGGAGCAGTTACCCTGATCGCAAGGATGGGGAGGATGCGGAGGATGCGGATGCACCTGGAGGGCGCCCAGCAGAGAGAGATTTGGATTATGATGATGACACCATGGAGCTGATCCTTCCTTCAGGTAGGCCTAGGATTTGTGTTAGGATGTACGTTGTCTGCATTTCTTAGAGCTGCGGTATAGCTGACTGTGGTGATTTCCTTTGGCAAGGGAGAAAGTAAATTGGCATCTCAGTGTTCTTTGGGGTTTTGCCCTCACCATCTACTGTTTTCACTACCAAGTAGTTCATCTTCTTTGGCATTAATGTATACATGGACTGGCGCGGGGGGCTCCTTTGATAACTTTACCTCTTCATTAACATTTGACTTGCATGGTATACTCCAAAACTTTCCATCTCTGGTTTTAGTGCAGCTTGAGGAGGCTGTAACGTAAATTACCTTAGCGTAGTTTTGTGGTTCTTTTGCAGAAAGGCATCTGGCAACTACTTTAGTAAATTAGTTCAGTAAAATTAACTTATCTAAATAACCCTACTCTTGCCTTGTATAGCATTGGACAATACTGCTTGCCTTTTATTTTTATTATTTAATTGCTTTTTTTAAATTTTTTTTTTTTTTTTTGCTTTGGTGTTTTTTGTGTGAAGGGACCTCATCCCTTTCATTCTGAAATGTGCCACCAACTATGCAGTCATAGATTCCCTGAATGTCAGCAGGTTACTTCCCTGGTTACTTGAAAAAGCACCGCCTCTCTTTCCATTCCCCTGCTTAAAGTGTTCTGATAACTGACTGTTCGTTACCTGAGCTAAGGCCCTCTCAAACAGCAAGTCTCTTTGTTGTTTTTTTTTTTCTTCAAGGTAAGAGTGCAGTACAGCAGCTCTTAAAGGAATTACACCGAGTTTGTAGTAGTCATAAAGTTTTTAAGGTTCTTGGCCTTTTAAAATCATGTCTCAGCATAGGGATTTCCCAGTTTTCACCATATGCTTGGACTACTTCATTTCAGAAGCTACTTCATTATGCGTAACGGGATGTCCCTTCCTCCAAACAGGTGCCAGAGTGGGTCATCGTTCCTTAATGAGATACTACAAGCAGCGGTTTGGCCTGTCGAGAGCGGTGGCTGTTGTGAAGAATAAGAAAGCAGTGGGTCGGGTGTTGCAGCAGTACAGAGCTTTGGGCTGGACGAGTCAAACAGGTACGTAACAATGTGAGGGTGTTGCAAAGAGGAGGTTCTAGGATGTCGTCACTCTACAATTAAATAGATGAGGTTTGTTTCACGTTTGCAGGTTTGTGCAGTAGTTTGTCTTCTGCTCAGTTCCCCTTCATTCCTGGCATCCTAGCAGAATATTGATATAGGAAGTTGTTTGTGTCTAAAATCCATTGCAGCTTCCGTGCAAGCCCTTCAATTCATTAGCAGGCATCTTTGTGACATTTGGTGACTTCCAAAGATTCGTTGGTTTCTACGGTAATAATCCTTTCTCTACCTGTCAAAACCACTACTCTTGCTATTGTAATATAAATCCTTCTTTGACAGCTGGATTACTTTTTCAGCTGGGGAGCAGTGATGTGATCTATATCCACTTCTGAAATAAAGAATCTCACACTGAAATGCAAAGCAACCTTTTCCCTTAATCACAATCATGGGTCTTCATGGAGATAACTGCCCTTTGCCATGAGAAAAGTGAAGAGTGGCCATATGAAAAGGAAAATGTACAGCTAACTGCTGGTGTAAATAGACAAATGAGCTGGTTTGTATATAATTAGTGAGCTTACATTTACCCCTCTTTCTCTTCCTCCTCTCTCCCTGAAGGGGCAGTCTTTGCTCAGCAGCGCGATATGCGGTACCTGCAGAGGATGAAGTCAAAGTGGATGCTCAAGACAGGAATGAGTAACAATGCTACAAAGCAGATGCATTTCCGGGTGCAAGTCAGATTTTGAGTTCCCAAGAGAGCTGTATGTAACTGGTTTTGGAAAGGGGGATTTAATGGTTTCTGGGTCGAGGATTCTGTTACTGAAATGGATGTGGTACCTGTCAAATGAGGATGTGTATGCTACTGTGCCTTTCTGTCTGTGGGAAGAGCAGAGAGCTTGTCTCCTCCAGTCAAATGATGGTTGGCCTAACTTAAAAATTAAAACATCTTACCTGGAATATATGGCAAAGTAGCCATAGCTATGAATAAAGATGCATGCATAGTCTTGCTGCCCATCTCTGTGTGATCCATTTCTGGGGGGGAGTTGACACTGTCATTTGAATATCTTCAGTTTCTAATTCTGCAAAATGGTTGAGGTCAAGAGAACATCCTAGATCTCAGAGCCTGAGATGGAGTGTATTGAGGGTTTTCACTTGTAGTGCCAGACATAAGTCAGTTGGGTGTTTTGGACTTCTAGCTGGCACTGTTGAGCTGAACAGCTGAGAGCAGAGATTCTGGGAAGGTGAAGTGATTATTGTTTGAAGAAATGCACTGATGGGAAACGTAACTCCAGGATTAACGTTGTCCTCCGAAGTTGACTGTACCTGCTTAATGCTCCAGCTCAGGGCTGGGTTAATAATTTACAGTGCAGTTGTCTTATGTTGAATTTAATGAGTTTTCATTACCTAAAAAGTGCTTAAAATTACCATAACATTTAGAAGCATGTCAATAAAAATTTCTGATGACCTGTTACAGATTTCCTGATTAAAACTCCAAAGTTACTCCTGTTGTTCCCATTGAGTACTGGTGTTTTATGTGATCTTGCTGAAGGAAAGTGACCCAAGACACGTGTTGGCTAGAACGGAGGCACGCTCTCCCCCTTAAGCAGGTGAACTGTTGCAGGCAGGTAGAGAGAGAACCTGCTTGTTAAAGAGGAGGCAGCAGTGCCACTGTTGGTCCTGGTATTGTAGATCTTAAAAGCTTCCATGACCTTACCAATTCTTCTGGGCCTTCACGTAAGGAGGTGGGCACTTACCCACAAGCTCATGAAGCCCCAAGCTGTAGTGTGCTGGACACTGAGTGTGTGCTGCAGGAAAATTGCTATTTGCTTGCTTGACCACTGTGAAGGCAGCTACAGCTGGTTGAGGTCAGTTTCAGTTCTGTGTTGTAGGATTACTCTGGATTCCCTAATAAGCATCTTTAACTGACAAAATTTTAATATAAATTTTCTTCCCCTGAATGGTGTGTGTGCGTGTAATATCACTGGGAGTGGTAGGAGGAGACTGTGCCAATTAACACTGTATTTTGACCTCTTAAAATGAACCCACTAAAATTTCCCTAAGAATTGAGTTCAGAAAGAGTAGTACTGTTGGCATACCAGCCCTTCTGAAGCAGGGGTATATTCACAATGCTCTTGGGTAAAATGATCATTTCACACTGGAGATACACGCTGTGTGTTCTTGTGGGGATTTGTCTGTGGTGTTCTGCTTTTCTGGTTTGCTTGTTTATTGTTTGTTTCTTTCTTCTTGGGTAAGTTCTGATGCCTTGGAAATTTTTTGCAGTTCCTGCTTTTACTGAGAAGACAGAACTTGCTCAGTAATGCAGACTATACATTTGACACAATATTCTCAAATCAAGTGATTGCTACCTTAAAAAGCAACAGCTTTGACTGAAATAAAAACTGAAAGAGATATTTTAAAGAAAGGCTGTGCTCACATCCAAAATCTTAAATTAAAGTTGGGTTGGTGAATGAGTACCTCCTTTTCCTGGCAAGGCCGAGTGACGGCCATTGGGTATCCATAGCTGCAGCTGGCTCACGTCTGAATTTATTCTGGAGGGTTTGCTCTGGGTTATAGGGCTTTACTCTCAAAGTTAGAAGTCAGAGGTCTGATCTCAGCTATGTGACTCAAGCTATATGATTCTTAAGACACCATATCCTTTGTTACGCGCATAACCTGGCCCAGCTTGCAATTAAGGTATGGATTTCTAGCACTGAGGGTATATCCTACTTGTATTTGACAAGCCTCAGCATCTGGCCCTTGGAACTGTTTGTATATTTTTCTCTGGAGACTACTCTCAAAGGGTGCTACGCTCATAGACAAAGTAGATTGTCTTTACTCACAGAGCCAAATCAAATGCCACAAAAATGTACAAATAGCAGGGTTGGACTTCTTAACCAGAATCTTGAAGCCTGCTGAACTGGTTTTGAATACCTCTATTAGCAGAGAGCATCAGCAATATTCAGTCTGTAGCTTTTGCAAAACACTCGTGGAATTTCTGAAACTTGCATTAAGGACAGGACAATTATCCTGGAAAAGTCTTGGGCATAACGTAGTATAGGTGTTAAAGTCTTAGAGGTAGGTGTTAAAAGAGCCTTGCTAGTGAAGGCAGAAATACAAGGAGAGAACTGATCCAGCGACAAATGACTTTGGGTCCATAAGGCTCGGGCTGAAGGCGCATGGAGTTTGCTGCCCTCCTCAACGTGAAAAGGAAGCTACTGTTCTCTGTGCCCACTTGCTCAAAGAAACCTGCTGTGTATAGAAAGATGGGGATTGCTTGAATTTCCTGAAGTCTCGTTCAGGAAGAAATGCAAGTAAGCAAAATGAAAGTTGGTGGTCATTTATTGAGTCACAGGAAAGCCGAAGGAGGCAATTTTTACAGCATGCACCTATGATTGTGTCCTACACTTCTTACTTCTGTTTAGTCAGAAGGAATGGAGGAGAGGTTTAGAAAGCTACTGGTACTTTAAAGGAAGAGCTTTAACTCTAAGCTGCAAAGGGGTGCCTTGGAAAACCAGCAGAGGGCATAGGAAAGCTGTTGCCAGTGTCATGTGTACTATGAAAATATACAGTAAGGGTCGACAGCCACATGTGGATGCCGGTAGGGTGAGGGGGCAAAGCTTGCTGCTACCGTGAGTTAAGATAACACCAGCTGTCTGCGAGATGGATAGCTATGGGTATTTTTATGCAGGTCTGGGGACAGCATTGCTAGCAAAGGCTGGCTAGGGCAAGTATGCAGGTTGTGTGCAGTCAGCAGCGGTGCCACAGCCTGCGCAGCTTGTAGGTAACTCCAGCTATGCCAAAGCACCTGACAGCATTTTTATTAAACGTGCTTCACAGTGTTACAGCTTAGTCTCTTACCTCCCTAGCCTAAATCCTAAAGATTGTATGGAGGATAGCTGAAAGCAGGGGGGTTTTAATTCCTAAAGGAATTCCAAATGGTGATGGTTCCCATCAAGAAGCTGTGTTGCCAGCTACCATCTACCCTTGCACTTGTGCTCCCCTGATCTGACCTTGCATTTTCTGGCTCTTGCAATCAGAATGAGGAGAAAGTAAAGTCTAGAGGCATCCAAGTAGACTTGAGACTGACTAGATACAGTGGGTACCCTGGCACAAGTATTCCCTGGTATGATTGTAATTTAGCAGGTGTGCTGTTCCCAGAGGAACAGAGGAGTGTTCCATCACTTCTCAAGATGATGCATCCATAGTGGGAAAGCCTGGGAAGAAGCACAGAAAAAGTATCCTGTTTTGGACAAGGTTGGAGTTCTGCCCGCCTGTCCATCCAGTAATTGGTTGAAGTGGTCCTGATGCTATATCAGGCATTACAGAATGAATCAGTGGAATGAAAGAACTGGCAAAGCTGACAGAGTACATCTGCCATCTCTTGGAAGTAGTTCTCCTGTTTTGTACGCTTACGTTGTCCAAAAGCAACCCAAGTGGCACTAAAGGGAAAAACATGTATGCATTATCTGGAAGGCAGGGGCTAGGAAAGAGAGAGGGGTGTATGAGATATAGAGTGGAAGAGACAGAGGCAAGGCAGAGATGCGAAACTTCCTAACAGCTTATTCTGCAGAAGCTGCGCATCCACCAGTCAGGATCTATTTAAAGCGAGCACTCCTTGAAGAGTGCATTATTGATCCCTAATCAGTTTCTACAAGGTGGAGAGCCTGAAATGTAAAGGAGCTGGACCATTACCAAGCTAACAGCTCATGCTTGAGGGGCACCTGAGTGACATTCTTTGCTACAATTTTTAAGAGTTACCTTTGATCTATTGAAACTGAAGCATCCTGTGCTAATGGGCTTTGTCTGCTGAGGGGTTTGGTCACCTTTGTCTACACACTCTGCATAAAGCTGCTGGTGGAAAATTGTGCTTCAGAGACCCAGGTGGGTTTAAACTATTATGACCTATAATATGAGAGGTTAGAGATAAGTTTTAGGGCACCTCTGACTGAAAATAAAAAAAAATAAAATAAGTAAAATTAAAAAATGTATCTCAAAAGCTTTGGATCTTAGTGGTCAATTGCTTTAGCCCAGCCAACTACCACACTGCAGCTGGACAACATCAGTCACCAGACTGTGTCACATCCTGACTCCTCAGCAGTCAGCAGAGCAGGGATAGTTAAGATGACCACCTGATGGCACTTCACGTGTCAGAGCAAGCCAAACCATCTCTCTTCAGGGACCTGACCCAGAGGAAGTTTCTGATGTCTCCCACTACAGCCCGAAGTGCCCTGCGTAAGATGCAGCAGCCGGGCACTTGAGAAGCAGCAGACGCAGTCACAGGAGAGCTGCAGCCAGTTTTGTGTGAAGTATTTCTGCACGTGTCTAGGGTACCAGACTAAAAGCAGAGTAATAAATGCAAGCTGAGCCAGGACTATGTGACTTTTCCCAAAGGTGAAAAGGGATCGGTAAACAGGTTTTAAATAATGGCACTACCAAGCAAACGTCCATGTCTTTGTGCGCTTCTCTGATGCAAGAAAAACAGTTGTCTAACATTGAGACTTTCTATAATTCATTACACTTGTGCTGGAGTCTTACTTGCTTGCTGCTTTATTGGATTTATTTTTTTTCAACTTTTTTATCTTTTCTGAGAATTTACAGTGGTAAATTCCGTAACTTTGGATAGGGAAGTAAGAGGTTTGCTTTTTCTGTGTCATGTGTTAATAGACAGAAGAGAACACGTACCAAGACTTGGAAGAAGTGCATATTCACATCATCAGATGACCTCCTATATTAGCATTCCTTTCTTGAAGGATCCTCAGCAAACCTTCAGGTAGGAATTATTGATGATAACCTGAACAACAGCATTAGCAGCAGCAAACGCTGTTCGTTAGAATGCAAAAAAGAAAATCTGTGTTTCTTCGGAGCTCCAGAGGCCACAAAGGATAACCCAATGTTTTAAAAAATGAAATCTGTAGCAAGGTATGTTTCTCCCCGGAACACTCTTTATTCTGCCAGCTCAAAGAGAACTCTATTTAATAACTGAAGCATGCCTGGAGCATCCAGCTCTAAGTTTACAAAACTAAGGGGCTCAGTAGTCACCAGATCAATCGAAGTTGCATTTCTACAACAAACAGGTAAACCAAGCACCTCAGTTAGATGTGTAAGAAGAGTGCTGCGGGATCGGCTACTGCTCAGCTCTGGGGACATTTTCCAGTGAGCTGGGAAGGAAAGGGGATTCCTTCTGTGTATAGACCCTGTGGCCCGTTGGCTGCAGTGCTCCAGAGCAGGGATTTCAGCCTCTGCAGCACACCGATGCCAGACTGCAGCACGCACATGCATACCAGCTGAGGCTGAAGTGTGGGGTCCTTGCCTTGGTTTCCTCTGGTATCTGTGGTTCTTTTGGGCTAGAAAAGAGGGAGGGCATGCTTGTAAACCACAAAGCCAATTTGCCTCACATTGCTCCACCTCAACCATATCCCACCATGCAAAAACAATTTCACGTTTCCTATCCCTGCCAACTCCTGTTAATGATTTGGCAAGGTTTATACAGCCATCTACAGATAATGTTGGCTCCTTTATTTCTGGCTTGGGTAGCTTTCCACCCTTAAATTTCCACTCTTTACAGATACAAAAGCAATCTTGCTTTCCTGGGCAAGATCTGCCTTTGGTGTCGCACAATTCTGCTACACTAACCACCACTATCAACGGGTATGGCAGCACTGGAAACCTTTCTAAAATGCTCCCTGAAATGTTCCAAAACCCAGATGTTTTCTGACATCTTTCAAAGGTGCAGTCATACCTAGCTTACTTAATTCCTTGCAATCATGGTATTTCACTAAATCCTGCCATTCAAGTTGCCATATGTTAATTATACTGATGAAATGCATACTTTTGAAGCACAGCAGATGAAGAATTGTTTCAGAGGTTTTTTTCTCTAAGTGTTAAGCAACACCAACTGAAATTACCTTAAACTGGCCATAGACCAAGGATAAATCTGGACTGTTACTTTTTTTTCAAATGATGTACGGTAACTTGGTCCCACATCCAAGTACCTGGTAAATGGTGTCGTCTTTCTCATCTGTACCATAGGATACTTGCCAGCTGCATCTGCTTTCCTGCCAGTAGAAGTTTCATTGTCCCACAGAGAAGGGAAAAGTGACCTGTAAGGTGCAGAGCTCTGTCTGTCATCCTCAAGTGCTTTAGAGATTGGCCAACCAGTGTCAGTGGAAGTCCCATAGTTCATTGTACAGTCTATTTTTGTTTGCTTAGTTCTCTGCTTAGCTCAGCCATGCCTGCCATAGCCGCACGAGAGAGAGAGTGTTAGGCTTAAGTTTGTCCTTGACTCTTCCAACACCTAAGTCACCGTGGTTCTTCCTGCAACACAGTTCCTGACAGAAAACCAGTGTTTTATAGGGGAGGGGAGGAGCAGTACAGTCATGGCTTAGTCTCGTAGCCATTTACAGAGCACAAAGAGAGGATTAGGTGGCTCAGCGCTGGCCATGCTTTTCCCTAGCAAGAACTAATCAACAGGATCTGATGCAACTTCTCGGCTTGCCCTAGGGTCTGGGTACCTATTGTTACCTAGTTGTTACCTGAAGCAGAGTGCTCTCCTGAGAGCAGGTACTTTTCAGATAACTGACCAGAACTTATTTGAACTGGCTTGTAGATTTAATTGCTTGCAGGAGGGTGCCCACTTTAATTAATAGTCTGGTTGTTCAAATACTTCGTTACTAGGCAGATAAATATAGGAATTGCCCAGATGCCTCTGAAGTTTTATTTTTACTCATCTTTTGACCCCATGAATCATCCATGTTTTTCTATACTGTGGCATAGCTCCAACAAATGATCCCAGTACAGCCATTAAGAACAGCTGAGGTACTTTGGGTGGGATTACAGCCAAAGCTGGACGTGCATACGCATACCTCTGACCTAAGTTACTCGGGGCCATGCATGTGGGAAATTGGTGCCAGAACCTTCAGTCAGCCCGCCTCAAACATTTATCATATCTCAGTGGTGAGGTCACATGGATTTTAGAGGTCACCAAGCACTGAATAGTTTTGAAATCCACCTGTTCTTACCAATGTTCTTACCCTTCCACTGTGCACTTGTTCTGCTGCTGCTCCTATCACCTTTTATCTTGGGCACCTAACTCTGGCCAGTAGCTCCCAGAGCTCAGCAGAGTAGCCCCAAATCTACACTTTGTTCCTTGATGCCAGGCCTGTTAGGAGATTGAACTCAAGTAAAGTAAAAAGCCCCTTGATAACTCTAGCAAACAACCAAAGGAATTCTAACAGCAAAATAACTTTTTACTTGCTTTTCTTTCTGCAGTTTGTGTCAGGAGGAGGGGATGACAGCTCACATTCTCACATGCTTTCTTAAGCAAGGCATTCCAGCTTGAACTTCCAAGCCCATTTATATGCCTGTCTGTGACAGCTGCAGCTATTAACAGCAAATCATTCAAGCAGAGAGAATAAATAAATCCTCTGTTATTCTGTATAATATTTTTCTGGCTCATTGATTGTGAGGAAATAATCCCGTTTTGACTGGCTGGGTTGTTTGATGTCAGGAGCAAGTGCAAGAAATCCCCCTGCCTAGGACTGAAGGTCAAACCAGTGCATTAAATTGCGTATCAGGAGCATGCAGCTGAACTCTGCCCTGCCCGCCCACGTGGCCAAGAGCTCCTATGAACACATTTTCCAACAGATATTTCAAGCCTTCGCACAAAAAAAAATATCGTAAGAAGATTAAAATACAATAGTGGCCTTGATACACTTCATCAGATCCCGGTCTGTGGTTTTATTTAAAAGTAACATGACAAGAGCAGTTTATGGGTTTTCATCCCTCATTAGCATTCCATTCTTGCTAAGACCTTGCACCTTTAATAAATCTTTGCTTCTCAGGGCTTTATGGTATAGCGGTTACATCTGGGATGCTTCCAAGGTCTGCATGACCAAAGCATTCATTCCTCTTGGCTACTATCTCAAAGGGAATCTCTTGAGAATATTCTTAGGAATACACACATCTTTATCTTCCCTGGTTTAATTCATTAGGTGCCTAACAGCACATCTCAAGGTTATTAGAGTAAAAAATGAAATCTGCAGCACAGCTTAAAAGGTTTGGAGGAAAAGAAAGAAGTAGTATGATAAGGGGAGGAGGTTTTGTTCAATCCAAGATTTCTGCATACTGAAAGTGTAACAATTTGCAGCCTGCAAGAGTCCCAGTGGATCTTTAGAGGCTGATATTTACGGAGTAGTTATTTAATGTTCTAAAAGCCCATTGAAGAAGCAGGTCAGCTGTCTCTATAAACTAACCAAGTGCTTCAAAAAATATGAACTGTAGTCACTTAAGCATTTTCCAGCTATGGAATTGGTGCCTGGTTCTCAAGTAGCTGTAGTTTATTTGATTTACTTCCTTTTTAACTTCTTTGCTTCTCTTATTTCGTAGTCATCATGTGCACAGGGATTTTGCTTTTGTCTCTGTACTGTGCTATTTTATGTAGCCATTGTGGACTAAACTGGAATTCCTTCAGTAATACAACAGCATCAGTTTACGAACAAGTATTCAGCAGATCTCAAAAGACAGTCTTTCTCCTTGGGCCAAGGTGATGATATTGCAAAAAGCCTCAGTGTATTCTTGCACATCTCTTTGTCTTCCTATTTGATGTGCCCTAGCTGGAATACAGCTGCAGATGAAGGTTACAACAAGAGAGAGGTAAATCTATCCGGTCAGAAGGAAAAATAAATCTTGCAATAGCAGCCAAGGTCTCTTCTGCAGCATGGAGGGCTACACACTGTGGGATATTCTCCCCAGAAGCTTAGCTTTTTGGAAGGGCTCCAACTCCAGCTCCTCTTTGAGGTTGGTGTAACATAATTTATATTATTTACGAACAGGATTCTAGCTGCCAAGTACCTTTGGTTAACATGGGA
>JAAGNO010003804.1:0-14582 GCA_033439905.1 Ceryle rudis | reverse complement strand
CTATATATACTCTCAGGGCTCAGACCCTTATTGACAGACTCTTATCGACAGACTTTTTATCAACTTCCTTTGGCAAGTACCTTTTGCTTTAGTTTACTCAAAATCTGAAAACAGCATCAAGGGTTAGAGAAATCTGAAATTCATCTGCAGCTCCTCAAGTGTGAATTTAATATGAGAGCAAAGCTGAGAACATTATTGCTGCCAGGGCGCATGGCTCTGAAATCATTCAGTAGGGCCAGAATGAATTAGGTTTCCATCTGAAAAGGGTGCCTACTGACAAAAATGCTTCAGCCCATTTCTCAAGGGAAAATCAAACCCATTCTTCTCCAGGATTCACATGCAGAGCTTTGGAAAGCATCTATTTTACAAACAAAACCAGACATACTATTTCCTCTCTGTGCTGCACTCATCATCTCAATATTCTAATGGATGTAACAAGAGGCGTTAATAATAAACATGATTTGAGATGAGAAAATGATTTATAATTAAAAACTTACAAACTTGATTGAGTCTCACTCCCCCTAAAGCCACTAGGGTGGTGTTTCACCTCACTTTCTAGGCAGTCCCATTACTAACAACGAGAATCTGCCTTTCAGGATGGCTGTGAGTAACCAGCTCCATCAAAGTCACAGTCAGATAATTCATCACACTGCTTCCTTCTTACTATTATTGCTATTGGAATAACTGCCTTAAAGTACTTGAGATTTTATTATCTGAACTATGAGATCAGTTATAATTCATGTGACATTGTTTGTTTCCTGGCAGGATGATGCCACATCAGGGGATGTGGGTAAACGGATTGTGATGACTGTTTTTCTCCCTTTGGATAAAGAAAAGTTAGGGAAAAAAAAAGCTGAGTAAGCCACATATGTTTTTATTTCCTCAGTAAATTGTGACAATTTAAAACCAGGTAGCAGAAAGAGTTACAGAGCTTGAAGTAATAATAGATTTTCATTCCTGGAACCCCTGGAGCCCCAATCCAAAACATCATTCTGAGAAAAATATTAGGCATCTGTCCCTATAGCTGGGCTTAGCAGAATATTTGTGTAACTCAGACTGAGTTAAGCAGAGTGACACGTAGCAAATACAGAAGAATAATTATACGGTTTACTAATTTTCACCATCACTACAGTTATTCTTGGAATCTTACACATACTGAAATTACAGGGATTTAGCATTGGCCCTCACATTTTCTTCTAAGCTTTTAGAAGCTGCTTTTGCATGTCTCAGACAGCACATTTACATCATTATATATATATGTTCCTGTCCATGTTTTTATAACTAAAAGTCTTCTTATGTGTTTTAGAGAAACTGGATGAAAAAAAAGAGCATAGCTAAAATAGACCAAATTTCTCTATCCATTTGAGGGAACATGGTCAGGATTTACGGAGCTGCAGTATGAGGAAGGATAACAACTGATCAAAGCAGCTGCAAAATTACATGTAAACCAGGGATCGCAGTTTCAAGGACTCTCATATTGTTCACCTTCTTTTAGCTTTACTGGATAAGCTGAGGACTACCCAGAAGAGCACTATCTCACAGAATCATTGGAGTTGGAAGGGACCTCAAGAGACCGTGTAGCCTAGCCCCCCGCCTCCAAAGCAGGCTTGCCTAGAGCATATTACACAGGGTTGTATCCAGGCGGGTTTGGAATAACTCCAGAGAAGAAGACTCCACAACATCCCTGGGCAGCCTGTCCCAGTGCTCCGTCACCCTCACAGTGAGGCTTTTCCTCATATTTAGATGGAGCCTCCTGTGTTCCAACTTGTGCACATTGCCCCTTGTCCTGTCACTGGACACTACTGAGAAGAGTCCGGATCCACCCTTCTTTCACCCACCCTTTAGATATTTATAGAGACTGATAAGGTCTCCACTCAGTCTTCTCTTCTCCATGCTAAACAGAGCCAGCTCTCTCAGCGTTTCCTCGTAAGAGAGATGCTCCAGTCCCCCAGTCATCTTTGTCTGTTGCCTTCTGCTGGACTCATACAATCCATTCTTACAGAAAAAGTGACATTGCTTTTTACTGTCTCCTTGTTATCCTCCAAGAAGTCTGTCTAGTTACTTGTTCCAGTACTTCTGTTTCCAGAACCAGCAGCTTTGATGACTGGCCACATTTTCTTCCTTTTAAACCTCACGATGCATGTACTCTTCTCATTATCTTGAATACCACTCGTTCTCCAGAAAGTGCCAAAGGTGGGTTTTAACAGCACTGAAATTTTATCAGCCAGTTCAGTACTTGTCCCAGGACACAAAGGTGCTATACTTGCCTTGACACTGACCACTCAGCTCACAAAGCTAATTAGCAGTAATAAGTCAATCAACTGTCTGATGATGGTGGAGGTCCGTGGAGCTGCAATGAGGTTCATTTACTCACAGACTGGTGCACATGAAACATGCTGATAATGGCTGCCATGGAGAGAAGAGGGGTTTTAAACTCTGCTGGGAATATGACAGGACATTCAAGCCCCTTTGAGCCCTTGAATGGGACTGAGAATATACTGTTGAGAGACCTTGGAGGGGCAGGTTCATTAGTTCCCATATGACATTCACTGGTAAAGAGAATGCCACCAAGATGATGAAGAGATGAAGCACATACATGCTTGGATAAACTGATGTTTTCCATCTCACCTTGTTGCAACAGGATCTAAGTATTGTGACTACGTCGTGGAATATAAGCTATGAAATAATGGGTTGTGTTGTGTTGTTCTTTTCTGCTATCACTGATTTCAAGATCTTATTGCAGCACTGAAAGACAGACAGAACATTTAATTACATTCTTAGTAGCTGGGCAATGACAGCAGAATGAACATTTTGAAGATTAAAGGCAAGATGGTGGTGTTGCCAAAGTACCTGGGATGTAAATGTTACAAACGCCATTTCTGTGTGTGGCCATCTGTGCTCTGCACAACATCTGTAAAGTTATGGGACTTTTCCCATGTGGTGAAAGTTCTGGAAATAGCCACACTAATTTGTACAACCAGAGAGTACTCATATAAATAGTATTACACCAGGATCTGGGAGACAAGGGAAATTTGCAATGCCATATGTGTTTGTTTCTGTGCCAGGTACAATGATTTTGATGAATAATCCACTGGAATTGTCTGTGCTTTTCACAGGAGAATGACACTCTTGATATCTTATTCTCCCTCCTGCATTTCTGAGCTTCTCAGACAATGAGAATGCTAATCTCTACTCGAATAAAATCTCATATATTATGTTATTCTCCGTGCTTGATTGCTTGATTACATAGTGTGCCACAAAACCAGCTCTTGTAGTACTTGCGCTTGTCCAACGTTTGCCAGGAAGGGTAATGCTAATTACCCTATGCAATCATAGTTTTGTGTGCCTTGAATAATTTCTAGAAGGAAAGGAAGAGTCAGATAAATGATCTGGCTGCAAAGAGTAACAAGTTGTGGTTTTTATGTAGCAAAACGCAACCTGTAAACCATACCAAAAACAGGAGACAAGGAAAAGCAGTGGTGCAGTGCCCTTCTCATTTCTGTTTTCATACTTGGTCTCCAGCTGTGGAATGGGAACTGCAGAGTGGGTGAGGTCTATGTCTGCCCACCAGCTGCTGGTGGAGTTGTCTCTCCTACAGAGCTAGAGGTTGTTCCAGACTCTGATGAGGCTACACACGTGGTAGCTGAGCAGAGGTGTGGGGAAGCAGCAAGCTGCAAAGTTTGTTAGTCTCAGCTTGACACTGGCAGAGAGGCTCGTGGTAATGAAGCTCTCATACTTGCAAAGGGATCATCATCAAAACTAACATCTAGAACTGTGGGACATCTGAGTGTCAGGACTCACTTAGGACCACTGCTACTAGGTGTGAAGAATCTCGCACTCCCCTCCACAGCCAACATAGCTCCATTCTTCACTTTCTTACCTCATTATTTCTTACTTCAGTGCCATTCTCTGTCATCTTTCCAACAGTCTTATGTTTTCAGCTCAGTAGCAATTTCTGGATGCACCACTGGAGAGAATGGCTGGAATGGGTTGAGAAATACCTGTATCAGCAAAGGAATGGTGGCAGTTCTTTCGCAGAAGACATTTAAACATACAAATACGCAAACCAAAATTCTCTAACACTTTTAGCTAAATAAAACAACCAACCAACCAACAACAACAACAAACCAACCCCACAACCAAACCCACCCAAACCACATGATAACTAACAGGCAGAGTAGTTTTATTTTGAAATTTCCAGTCAGTTTCTTGCACTTTCCTGCATCTGTTTCTCATCTATGAAATGCAAATGCAAGAGACATTAGTAAGCTTCATCATCTCCATCAGTGTGGCCATACTGTGCAGTTTACACAACAAAGGTTCCATTTGTTTGTATAATAATGAATTGTGAAGGCACCAGAATGGGACTGTGAGAACTGTTTTGACTGAGCAATCTGGCCCTGTTAGATGTAGGTGGACAATTATTTTATTCCATGAAGTTCTCGCTATAAAGGCCCTCCTGACAGCTGAGCAGCTATTTAACTGTTAGGTAGGACAGGAAAGGAAATGCACACCGACCATGCTGTACTCTGCAAGTTCTGAGTATAGCATAATTTTGGACGCTGTCAGTGTACCTATTAAAAATTTAAAAGCACTAATGAATTCAGAGTGGAATTTGTGATTTTATTGTCCCTCAAACAGACAGACAAAGACGTCTTCAAAAAATCTATTTTGACAGCGGTTGTAAATGTATCTAAAGTGAAGACTGCCAAGATGGCTGAGACTACTGGTAGTTCATCGGTTTGGACACCTTTCTCTCCAGCTGGACACCTGCAGTAGTTCCTCAGCTTGAAAGAATAATTTGGCCAACATGCTGTTTCCAGACATGAGTTGTTTTTCTGTGTAGGTGCAAATGCAATAAACTCAAGTAGAGGGGAATGAACTGGCACTTGAGATCAATGTCAACATCTGTGTGCAAATACTCACCATCACTGGGTAGCACTGTTAGCTATATCTGGTCGGGTTAAATAGCAGTATTCGGTACTGCAGATTTCTGTACCCTGCAGCTGCAGGCTGTTAACCTATAGAACATTACCTATTCTAGTTATCGGTTAAGGCAGCAATATTAGTGATACAGATTACAGTGAAGATCCCTTGAGAAAAAATACAGCAGTCAAACTCTATGTCACTAGAATTTTTCAGGTCCTATAATGAAGCCAGTGTATTCATGAACAATAAATAAATAGAGGGAAATGATGTGGAAACACTTAGCTAATGGAATCTCATTTTCGGGATTGACTTTTCTCCAAAGTATCAAAGATGCGATTAAAGCAGTGTGGTTGAGAGCAATAAGAAGAGCAAACTCATATTCGAATGACTTAGGAAAGCAAATCTAGTGCTTTAGGGCACAAGCAGATCACCCATATGACTAGCATTTGAACATACATTTTTACCCAGATAGGCTTGATCCAGTGTGGAAATAAGCCATGTAAACTTTCTTTGAAAGATAAAGACCATTGCCAGAGGCAGGACACTTTAGCATTTAGACTCAATCTTTTCTGGCTTGTTAAAACCTGTGTTCCTCTGAATATCTGAAGTTACCATAAGCTTCTTTCCATGTACTTGCCCTGGAATACCTTATAGAGATTTTTATGCTGCAGTTTCGTGTTTATTCAGAATGCCATATCAAATTTGATAACAAGTCAGTAATGGCATGCAACTGGATAAGAATGCACACAGAGTCTTTTAGTGTTTGATACCAGGGTTGCCAATGAATGTATATGGGCATGAAAAGATAAAAATACATAAATAGGCAGAAGGATCAATTAATTATACTACTGAACTTTGTTCCCAGGATCTGCACCTTTAAACTGCTAATTAAGGTTAGCTGGTAGCTTTTCGTACCCGTACCACCTCTTGTAACAATCACTGCAAGCCGGACATACATCCCAAAGGAAGAGTTATTATTAAAGATGCTAGAACTCATTTTCCTCATGACTCAGGTGAATGTGACCCAGACATAAAAAGGTAAAAATCACTGGGTATTACGATTTATTCTGGAGCAAATCATCCAGCTCACTCCACTCTCTGAAGGATCCATTACAATATTATCGAGAGACTTAGGAATGCTTATTACAAATAAGCGAGGGTGGACCAATTTCAAAAGAGTCAGTGCTGTCAGGAGAGAAGCATCTATGAGAAGAAAATACATACAGGGCTGAAATTTAGGATAACATATTCAAACACCTTTCTTCAGAATTTAAACACCCAGGCCTATCCTTCATGTAGTCCTGTGCTTTAAGCACTTGGCTAAAAAGAGACAGGAGGCTCTGGGACACGCAGAGTTTGAAAAGCTCACAGCCAGTCATGGAAGCTTTCTTAAGGCTGCCCTATTTCACCTGAAGACAGACATGGACACCCATGCTAATTCAGTAAGGGATAGCAATTAGTTTCTACTATGCACAACCTAAGGATGCTTCTTTTCCTCTCTTGAGTGTACAAAGTTCTGTTAAACAAATGCCACGTGTCCATTTATTATAAGAGATTAAAAAAGCCTTTTAGTTAATCTTAAGGCACCCTACAGATTGATTGCTTTGTAAGTGTTCCTCATTTATTACAGCGGGTAAAATAATAGACAGCAATATATGCTGTAAGACTTCTATACTGCGTCATGCCTCCATAAATATATAACGCAGCAAGTGCAGCCTCTGGCTGCCTTTCAAACCAGTGAGAAAGGGAACCAATTTCTTTTGTATATATTGGCCAAAAGCCATTTTCTGCTCTGAAATGAGAAAAGTTGGGAAAAGAACACTTTTCTAGTGGATTCTGCACCTCTCTCATCACAACATGATTTGCTACCTTCCAAACAGTTAGGATGGCTCCCTCAGAATAGCTGCCCTGCAGAGTCCTTTTACCCTTGGCAGCACAGCTCTTAAAGACTCTGTGCTTCTATTTGTGGCTTCCTACCACAGCTGCACATCAAATATACAAAGCTGAAGCCAGGCACGCTTTGGCAGCAGAAATGAAATGATAATATGAGGACTGGAAGAGAAGTGACGAGTTTTCTATTGTTCTGGTATGAAATTGGTAATCAAATGTACAGAAGAAAGCAATTGCTTGTTGTTTCAAGCAAGTGTTCCATAAAGAAGTGTTTGTTACCGGGCGAACAAGGGTCAAGTTCACCAACTGTAGGTTCGTGATTAGCAATAGGCTTAATCTTGGACCATTTTAAAGTTGAATCCAGGATCTGTTCATGCATGGAATCACAGAATCGCAGAATGGAAGGGGTTGGAAGGGACCTCTGGAGATCACCTAGTCCAACCGACCAGGAATTGGATTTGAGTGTTGCTCAGGTTCAGGTTGGGCAATGCACACAGTTCACCAGGGAGGGGCAGTTAATGAACCACTGGTTCTGCCACTCTTTAGCACACTTTATCCAGTTTCTCTTTGCAGTAACCTCGGTAGCCTTGCAGACTGAGTATGAAGCTGTTTCCACTCGTGAGAACACTTGGCCCTAGCACGCCTTCCTGCATTGAAAGCAAGCAGTGAAGGAAGCAGATACCCAGCAGATTTCTGCTCTTCTCTATCTGTACTTGGTGTGTTGGCAGTATGTGCACGAAAGAACTTCAGTGAAAGACAGTAAGTGCTGTCACACGCCAGCTCTGGGTGTTACTGTACTGTAGGCATGCCCAAGGTTCCCTTCTCTGTCCCTGCCTTGCTTGCAAAGTATTACAGTGCTGTAAATAATCTTTCCTAAAAAATATCCTTCACTTCTCTGAATAAACCTCTACTCACCTCCAGGACTGAACACCAATGCACAGGAAATCCCACATTTCCATTACTATAGCTTTCAGGCCACAGGCCTTGATTTAACAATCATGAGCTTCCACTAAAACCCAACAATTTCCTTTTCCTTTCCCTCTCTCCTGATTTTGCTGGGATAGAATCATAGAATCAGTGTTTTATTCAGGAAAGCTCCATTTCTGAGAAGACTGCAGCACCTGATTTGGTGAAAACAAAGTTGATAAGACATTTTGTTTTCATTCACGGCCAGACATGGTATGCAGGTCTCCATAGTGGTCATGGTCTTTAGCAGTTTTGAGTTAGCCAGGTGCCAAAGCCAGGAGTGGCAAAAGCCAGGGCAGCTGTCCCAAGCTGGACAACAGAAGTATTCCATACCATAAACATCACACTCCCTACAAATGAGAAGGTTTGCTGGGGACAGCCTCTGCTCCTGATGGTGACTATCCCTGGAGGGCCTCCCCATTGTTCTGCTCACAAAGCTACTCTCCTGTTTGCTGTGGCTGTCACGTTGTTGCTGGAGCTGTGATGCTGGCAGTGCTTGGCATCCCGCATTCACTGCTGGGAGTGCGCAGAACGCGACCACTACGTGGGCTGGGTGTAACTTTGTATGCTTTCTATTAGTATTAAAATTAGGTCTTTTAATTATCATTTTATTTTATTAAATCTGTTCCATTTCAACCCACATGTCTCCTTTCCTTTTCCCGACCCCCCTTCCTGGGGGTTGGGGAGTATCACTGGGTGAGAGAACAGCTGGCTAAAGGGAGACACCCACACCAGGTGAGATGCTCCTGCATTACCTCACATCTTCTGCAGCTGTCTTCAGAGGAAGAAAACAAAGGCAGAAAAAGATAAAATAAGAGATTTAGCTAACATTTCAGTTCTATCGAACTAGGTAGTCACATGTCAGGACTGTGGGATCAGTGAGAATGGAGTATTTACTGTTTCCCCTTTTATGAAGCACAGAAGATGTAATTTCTTCTGGTTTATATAACTGTCCCAAACCAGATTATTTAACTGGCAAATACGGTGGATTTTGTAAGAACTAGAAGACCCTATTCAGTGATGTAACACCTTTCTAATCTAATCCAGTGTGGCCAGTGGTGACTATTGTACATTTTCTTACCAATTTATCACAAGAAGCAGAATTTTGGCTCCCGATACACATGGGCAATCTCGTGATATAATATTCTTTTTTCTTCTTCTTCTTCTTTTTTTTGAGAGGGCTGCTGGGTAGCAAGATAAAGAGAACAAGGGATTATTTCACAGGAAAGCACATTCAAGCTGCAGCCTTGAAAGTATAAATTCTGTCTCCATCTCTTCTATCAACTCACACCAATGTTTTGGAATTCCTTAGGAAGCAAACTTCATATCTGCAGGAGCTGGTCACTTTTTTTAGCAGGTGTATAACAGATAACTGAGAACTTCCACAGGTCACTTCTGGTAGAGCGGCAAAGCTGTCCGTCCAACCAGAGGCAAGCCTGGCAGGTCATGTTTTTGCCACAGTTTCTCAGAAAACACTTACTAGCTTAGGTAATTCTGTAAGTTAGACTGATTCATCATAGCTGTGACGCCGTCTGTGGCTCAGACCACAGGGAGACATTTACAACTGTTGTTGCATCAACGGTGGGAGATCTGATCTTTAGTTCAAATAACAGGGCTTGTATTTTTTCTTCCAGAATGAGATGGAGCCCTTGGAGACAAAACAGTTAAGAACTGCCTGTGGTGTGAGAAACAACCACACCAACGCTTCCTCAGCCAGGAATGAACATCTCAAATCTGGATGCGTGCCCTTTTCCTCTCACCACATACATAGCAGTAAAGTATTTCAGCAAAATACATATTTTGTTGCCCTTTATGGTTTGGTTTATCAAGAAAAGCATCCATTCTCATTTAATGGGTATCTGATGTGAGTTTTGACACCACGATGTAAGTAAATATGACCTCCAGTTGCCACCATCACAAACTCACTGTTATGTTCCCTTCTTGCCCGCCACTGCTTAGGGCTAGTTCTTTCTCCCACCTTGTGTGTACTGAATTGCTGACCACACCAGGGTTCAGATCATGGTGGTATCTCCCAGGCGGTGTTTCAGGAGTAGAGGCCACATTTCACTGCCTTGTTAAAAACGTTGGACAATTTGCAGCTTTTCACATTGTCAGACATACACTGGAGATGTACAGAATGGACTAAAAGCAACGGGTAAGGATTTGAGAAGCAGTAACATTATTTCTGAAGCCTCACCACTGCACTCCAGGGTTTGAGGTTGCCTATACTGTGCGTTACAGTCCTTCCGGTGCTTACAGACAAGGAAACCCAAGGAAAATACTTATTGAAAAAAAGGTTTATTTTACTTGTCTTTATAAACAGCTGATACTAAGATGAATTCACTCTGGCCTTCCACAGTAGCTTGTGTTCACATAACATGTAATGGAAAAGCTAATTGACGTTCTGTCATTTCTGTTTCGATAAACTGAACTCGCCGATGCCGCCCTCTAGAATCCGTGACAGCTGATCTATTTCCAAAATAAACCAAGGAACTAAATTTATTTGCAAACAAAGATTACCTCATTCTGGAAGGCATACTAAAGTCTTTTTTCCTGCTCAACAACTTGTACAAGGAAAAAATGTTTAAAAAACCACCCTTTCAAATAGTTAAAGATGAAAAGGGAGAGAAGAATTAATCATAGGTAGTTTCAAACGCTTTAAAAATAAATTAGCAGCTCTGAAGAAAAACAGCATCTTGGCAAATAAGAGAGGAAGTCAGTAAGCAAATACAGTAATTGTGAATGATATGATAATATTCCAAGAAGAAAAATTATACGAAAATAGAAATGTGAAACTTTTGTATCATATATCATCATCCATGTAAGCGTCCGAAAGCACATGAAGATAATTAGTGGATACAAGGAAGGGAGATTTTCCCTGTTTGACTGCAGGGTGAGTGTGTGTTCACAACAAAAATCCGGAACCTTCAGCGAACCAACAAATAATACACAGTCACTACCACGGCTCTTAATCATCTGCGCAGATCTTTTAGTGTGATGAAGTTGAACATGGAAATTTAACAGATGGGGATATTACTCAGAAGCACATTTTATGTTGCATTAAACATGTAAAGCGCATTTCAAACTACACAGAAGTGTTTGCTTACAGCCAAAATGACTTATTATTGTTCACAGGTGATCTCCACCCACCTGAGCTTTATTCTAAAAGGGACATGTACCTGCTAAACAGTAAATAGAATAATGTGTCTGTACTATTATTTAAGTAGATTTCACTTTCTACTATCATTAGTCTTTTGTTTTGACTGTAATACACCGGCAATTACTCTCTTTACTCCTTTATTAATATTGTAAAACTGCATCATCTTGTTTTCCTCGGAGATACAGGAAGCAGCAAAATGGAACAAACCCATCACTGAACTGTTCTTCACTGTATTGATGGTAGAGGCCAATGCATTATGGAAACTTTTCAAGAAAAAAGAAGAGCAGGGGTTGGCTTCTGAACAGCCAGTAACACAGCACTTTCATTCTTATCCCCTGAGCAGTGTGTTACCTGCATATGTTGCTCCTGTGAAATCTCTTCTGTACAGAAAACTTTAATTACAGTGTTTATCTTGATAGATAATAATTAAAACAAACAAACAAACAACAACAACAACAACAACAACAACAACAAAAAAACACAACAAAGCCAACGCCATTCTGTCCATTCCCTGAACGTTTCCCCTCCATTCAAATGCTGCTGTCTGTACTTCTTCCTGGAGGTTCTACCTACAGCTGATTGTCCTCAGATAAGAAACTGGGCTTGAGTTTCCAGTAGTTTATTTGAAGGAAAAAAACCTGCACAGTGATGAGCTAGCGTAGTGGGGAAAAGAATGTACCTGGAGCAGAACTGAGAGGGAGACAGAGGAGAGGGAACTTCCGTTCCCTCAGGGGTTCTACTTCTGCCTTTTCCACTGCCCACTGAAAATGCAATTCGTTTCTCTGTCCCACAGTCTTCTTACCTCAGCGCTATTTTTATCTGTATCACTGTTCCTTATTATTTTTCTTGTTATAACACCGAGATACCTCAGCCAAGATCAAGACTGTACAAATATGGCCCGAATCTGCCAGTAAAATATTGCAAATTCCAATGGAAGAGGCGGAACCAAGAACAGAGAAAGCAAAATTTACTGTTCTAGTTTTATGCAGATAACAACACAGAGAGACTAAGGGAGATGTGCCTGCATCTGGGAGTCTAGTGCCGGTTTGAATGTTCCCAAAAGAGATGGCAGATGTGACAGCCACAGTCCTCCGGAGGTTGTTGGGCACCTGGCTGGGAGCAGGACTAGCTGCCTGTGTTTAGGTAACCGGATGTCTCTGTGCAGCCCACTCGAGGTCAGTGGCTGAAGGTTGTTCAAGGAGTGTGTAGAAAAGCTGTGCTTGAACATAAATCCCACGAGCTCCAGTTCACTTGCTTAATCACAAATTAATTCTTCCCATTTTCAGCTTCTCTTTTTTTTCTTTCTCCCAACCACCTACACTACTGCTGTTACGAAGCAGAATATCCTTTCCTGCTTTAAATTTTCTTTTTGTTTCGATCTTTGGTTTTGGCTCCTGTCCCCCTCTCTGGCTCAGCAGAAGGCTGAACACTGCTTTCGGTGGGAGGCTGTGTTATATAATGCTCTCCACCCCTTCTGCTCTTTTGTCGGCATCTCCTCCCACCCCAGCATGCCAAACGACCCTAATGTGCTCTGAAACGTAGGGATCGATAGCCTTGGCAATTTTATATTAGGTGGTGTGCCAGCAGCTGTTGGGAGACATGCAAACAGGTGATGCGTTAAAACCCATCTGCGTTTTAACTCTCCCCTCTCCATCAACTCTCCAAATTACTTACATATGTGTGAAAGAAGCATTCTTCTAATTCATATTAGATGTGTTCCTTCTAAGAGTCACGTTATACGTTTCTTTTGGGCAAGATTAAGTAGAAAAGACTGACCTTCTTAACACACTCTATTATTCTCTATAGTCACATCTTTCTTCCTTTTCCTGTCGTTAAGAAGTCGTTCAATTTCTGTGTTGACATTTTTATCTTCTCTTTATATCCTTTCCAAAAGCTCTATTATTTATGGAATTTTTGCTGACAAACAGAATGATGAGAAAGAAAAATGGCATAAACACATCCATCCCTTCCCCCCCTGCAAAGCAAATGGCAAGGGCATGCTGTGTTCCTCAGATGCAGATGAGTAACTTCTTAGGATCCATTTCCCACTTCACTACTTTACTTTCATTGTCTTTTTCCTTCTGGTCCTGTCTTAGTTCTTGTCTACCCAGTATTTTGGACTCACCTGTTCGTTCTGACATTTCCTGTTTTTTCATTGTTTGTGATTGTCCCCTCTGTCCTTAGGATTGGGCTATTTGATTAATTATGTCTCCATTCTGTTAGTCTCTCTGGCAACCCCTGCAGGTATTACTTTGCTATGAAAAAAATTATATGAAGAAGTTCTTACCTCCACAGTGTCTGCAGTTCATCAAAATGTCACTGTCCATGTGACACTTTTTTACATTACCAAATTTGGACGAATCCGTATTACTTACCTATTTAACAACCACCTTGTGAGTAGAAGTAATTTTAGGGTTGAAGCATCTTGTCCTAATGCCAAAGTAAATGGTTAGCACTGGCTTAGCTGATGCAGAGCCATCAGAACAAAGATTTTCATGAGAATGGGCACTGGTGGATGATCAGAAAAGGTATAATGACACCTGTTATTCCACTATAGGAAAACAATCTCCGAATATACACTTTAAAGGAAGGCTGTAAACAGCGGTGTTGCTCTTTGTCCTGAACATACCTATCACATGTAACAGATGCCAACTGTCAGAGGACCGAACGGGCTTTAGCTGCACCTCACCCCAATAAAACTGAACGTCACTCTCCTGCAACACGGGGCTGCTGCTGTTCTGCAGCTTGCACACGGCCCGAGCTGGTGTCCAGCCAGGCTGGAAGGTCGGACGGAGTGTTCGGTGTATACCCAGCAAGCCTCTCCAGAGAGCCTGACAGATCACAGGCCAAGGAGGGCTGCTTTGGTTCTCCGGGCTTCTTTGCTCTCCTGATAAACGCCCACACCAAGAAAGCCACTGCTAGCCGAAGATGGCCAGTGAAGGCAGTGGCTGAGCTCATCCAGGACCGCCCTTGTCTACACTCGAAGCAGCCAATGGAGAAGATGGGTGATTTCATCCCACAGTGAATCTAAATGTGGCTATGGAAGAGCATATGGCTTTGCAATTGTTTTTTTTTTTTATTTTTTTGTCGCTTTCTCCTTCCCCGCGCAGACAGTCGCTGTCATCCCCACCAGGTGAAGCGCGCACGGGTGTTATACTTGATGCCGGATTTCACACGTACTTTCCTCTAGAAGCCCCAGCCAAACTTTAAAGAATTTCTAACCACTGTGGGGTGTTTTTAGAAGATATTTGATCATGATGCTTTTAGCAGATTTAGTTTTGAAAAAGAGGTGATGTAATGAACTTGGAAAAAACCAAACCAACAAGCCATGCCCCAAAGCCAGCCCCAGAAGCCGGAGGGGCCCAGTGCCTCGCACCCGAGAGCAACTGCCGGGCGCACTTGGGGAGCTTGTGCGGCTCTTCCCGCCCGTCCGGGGGCGGCCGTTGGCGGCCGGACCCCACCCGCCGCCTGCCGGCCCTGCCCGGGCACAGCCGCCGGCCGGGGGCCCACCGGGCCTTCCCGCACCCCGACACACCGGGGAAGCGGTGAAGGGGGCGCGGCGAGGCCGCTCTCGACCCGGCAACGCCAACCCTTCCCCCCGCCGCCTCCTCCGCCCCCCGCCGGCCGCGCCCGCATG
>JAAGNO010003803.1:0-12139 GCA_033439905.1 Ceryle rudis | reverse complement strand
GCCCGTCTCGGCCCCGCCTCTCTTTGCCCAGGTACGGCCGACCTCCTAAACCGGTCGTGCCAGCTGCCCCTGAGCCCTCTCGCAACGGACACCCCAAAGAGTCTTGTCCCCTGCCTTGCGTGGGCCCTAGGCCCCCGCTAGGCAGACCTGCTGGCGGCAGGAGGCCCGCCGTCTCCTCTTTCCTGCTGCTTTTTCACTGCGGGCTGCGCATGTCTCTGACCTGGATCTCTGGGATCAATCTGAAACTGGCGGTTTAATTGCACTTTGAAATGAATTATCCGAGAAAGATCTGAAGAGGAAGCCCAGCGGCTGTCTGGAAAGACATTCAGAGTACATTTGCACAAACTTATGCCGGAGTTTTTGATACTAACCCCAGCAAAAGGCATGGAATGATGTGTACAAATAACAAACGATAGGACAAGAGGAAATGGCCTCAAGGTGCGCCAGGGGAAGTTTAGACTGGACAGTAGGAAGAATCTCTTCCCCGCGAGGGTTGCCAAGCCCTGCGTCAGGCTGCCCGGGGCCGTGGTGGAGTCCCCATCCCTGGAGGTGTTTAGCAGACGTGTAGATGTGGCGCTGAGGGACGTGAGTTAGCGGTGACCTGGTGTGGCGCTGAGGGACGTGAGTTAGCGGTGACCTGGCAGTGTTGGGTTAACGGGTGGACTCAACGATCTTAAAGGTGTCTTCCAACCGGAACGATTCCGTGACTCTCGGATTCCATACGTGAGCAGGCGCTGAGGGCTGAGAGAACCGCGGCAGCGGGGCTAGCGGTGCTCACTCCCGCCTTTCCCTGACAGCACCAACAATAAGGGGTGCCCAGGGCACCGGGTGGCGGTGCTTCCTTGCACCCCACCTCCTTGGAGCCTAGCGCTGCCTCTGTCAGCGGCTCCCGAGAGCCCCGCCCTGTGCCGCGGCCACTGGCGCTGCTGCGGCCGCCGGGGGACTGCGACTCCCGGCAGGCGGTGCGCGCGTGAGGCCCCCTTCCAGCTCCTCGCAGCTCCTCGCGCTCCGTCCCCTCACAGCTCCCCGCGCTCCGTCCCCTCGCACTGCCGCCAGTGCGCTTCTCCTGCTCCCCTCGCTCCCTGCCCTGAGGTGGGCTGCGCTTGCAGCCCTGTGCCTCTTGTCCTCCGACTTCGGGCGAGCGCAGCGTTTCAGTGGCTTCAGCAGGATTGGGCCTAAGCGCTCCTGTGCTGCTCCCCTTCCGTGGCTGTAAGTGCCAGGGGGCAAGTGTGACACTAGCAAAAGGGGTGCTGGGAAACCCTCCTTTCTTCTACACCCACAGTGTACGTTGCATCCGACGAGACACAAAGGGGCCTCGAGGGTTGCCCGCTGCCTGGTTGTGGTGTGGAGCTGTGACCAGGCAAGGTAGAGCTCCAGCTTGCAGCAGACCCTCAATCCGGGATAAAACCCACAAACATTGGCCCACTAGTCCCAAAGTTTGAGAATGTGGGCCCAAATTTGTACCAGTGAGAACAGCTGAGGCTGTGTATGCCTGAGGAAGGGTGGTGGGCATGCAGAGGTATGCTGTCGTCTGGACTGATCAAAGGGATGGGTCTCTCAAAAAGGAGAGATGTTTTGCTCTCACAGAAAGTGATGATTGTGCCCTCCAGCCTGAGTACCTAAGCTTGCTTGCCAGTTCCAGAAGCAAGTCCTTTATAATCAGGTTATAGATTTAAGAAAAATATGTGTATATTTTCCATTACTCATTAAAAATCACTTCAGTAGAAATTAGGGCCTCCTAGAAACGGTGAGAGTCAATGCTTTTGTCTTGCTGGGCAATACTTTCCAAAACAAGTAAATGGTTTTCAAAATGACATCTAACACTGATTATATAGTCTTTCAAAGTTAGTGTATTTGCTGATACCGCTTAAAGTGCGGTTATTGCTATTTCAACAGGTCTCTGTGAGTATTGTTTTCTGCTAACACCTATTCTGTAATGCATCTTGAAATTTAACTTCTCTAAAGTTTGGAGTGCAAATATAAAATGCATTTATTTCAAAAGAGAAGCTTTTATTTTATTCCTGCACAATAGTCCTGTAAGTATTCCTCAAATTTGTTGATTCATATGTTATATTTTGTAGCCAAAGAATAGCATTTAATTAGAAATTTATGATACATGTGGCTGTACATCTACACAAGGTTTATTTTGAAAACTTGAAAAGGTAGAGAGTATCTCTTGTCCATTGTCCATTCAGTCACTGGGAACTTAATCAGATGTGACAGCTTTGTTTTGCATTTTGCTGGTTAGATTTACTGTCATTTGGTAACCTACTCAGAGAATTGTGTGGGTGGTGCTCTGGAGTAAACCACAACTTTCCTGCTTGATCTTAGTCCAGTAGTTTGAAATGCAGCTATAATAGACACAGTTGTTTTTCTAATTCACATCTGGATCCTTTAATGCTCTTATTACATATGCAGTGAATGTTCTCAAGCATACTTTAGTGAGAGGTAAAGGGCTTTTGCTTGGGATGTGGCCACATGTAGAAAATACAAGGCTAGTAAATATTTAAAGGATGTGTTTTATAGAATGAAGAAAAAAGTTGCTATATTCCCTATTCCCACAAGAGGACTGGCAGACTTTCTGATTTTTCTTTTTTAAATGCTGTATGGCAAGACCATTTGTTCTATTGTTATTCTGAAATTTTCTGACTAATCTTGTCCTGAATTTAATGAAATGTGAGAGAATTATACATAAACAAATAATGTAAGATAACTGCCACTATTGAGAGCTGCCCTTTCTAGGTGTCTTGCTCAACATCTCCCAGATCAGAGAAAGATATTGTTTCTTAACTGTTAGCGTATGCAGACATACGTAGAACACACACTGGATTTGCTATCCTTGTCTCTAGCTTTCTTTTCCAGTTAAAAGATCAGGAGTTCTTTCCCCTCAGAAACACTCATGCAGCCTTTCAAAGCACAGCTTGAGCAAGCTTGGGAAGACAAGATGCTGCATTTCTCAGCAATGTTCAAGAGCATTGCTGTTGGGTCTTATTCCTTCCCTGAGAAGCAACCCCGCTGCATTCCTTCATACTCAGCTGGCTCTGCTGTTGCCTCTGGCACCAGAGGAGAACTAAAATAATCTTATCCCTGCCTGCTCTGCCAAAACATTGTCTTCTCAGCCCTGATCAGGGTTAGCCCTTCCACTTTCAGGGGAATTCAGTTGTGCAAAGAGGAAAGATGAAAGTCCTGAATGAACTACAAATCAACAGAGTCTGGATGTCACTTGGAACCGTGGTCATTTACATGTTTGAAAAGTGATTTGTTATATTACCATTAAAAAAAAGGCCCAACTATGACCTCTTTTCTAGCAATTTTTTAAAAAAATATTTCCAAATGTTATTTTTCAACAATTTTTGTACAAATTATACTTTTGCCCAGTAAAAGTGAAAACTGGTGGTTTTCAGAGCTGATTCAAGATCGCTAAAGCTTTGTTGATACAACATACGCCTGCTGCTACTGCAGAGTAGCTGTCAGTGTAGACAGCTATAGACTTCAGAAGGGTGAATGTTTCTTTCAGGTTTGTTGCAGGTCTCGCACTGTTTAATATTTTGCCAAATTCCCATCTACTGGAATCATGTACTTAGCCATTATTTTAAACTTGAATTGGAATCAAATTTCTTACATACTATTATTATAGAATAAGACTTGGAAATATGTCATAGGCAAACCTGAGAAACTTGGATGGCAAATAAAAGCCCCGTATTCAAATAATCTACATTTTACACCATTTAAGTCAATCTGGCAATTTCCTTAGAAATCTGAGTCTCAGACTTTTGGATTATTCTATTGACTTCTATTTGCTACGTCTATGATGTCTGTTAGTCATATTCTAGACTTTACGATTTGGACCCAACTTGGCATGCAATACACATACAAAAATTCTGAGTTTGTAATGCTTCCTGAATGTGCTGGTCTGCTGCTTTACATTGCTATGGCTAGGAAAATAATTGCAGGCATTTTAGAAGCTTAAAAAACACATCTGTTTTTTTTCCTGTACCTGACAATCCCAAGACTTAATCTCTACACAACAATAATACTTTGTATATATAGTGTAGTGTCTTCTATGGTATTCTTATAGTCACTTAGATTTGAAGTAACTGTAGTATAAACCTCACTTTGAAATGTAAAATTTTGCATCATTTGATGCCAAGCATATTCTTTTTTTTTTTTTTTCCTCAAAAAAGTTTGCTTGGTGTATATTTGTACTGAAATAGACAAATTTGTAGAAGGCTGAGGGCAGTTGGTGGTAGGTTTATTGTACAGGGTTTTTTGAAATCTGTTTCAGGAAGCATGTATTTTGATTACAACCACCACAAGACCCTCTACAATATGGCAGATTACTGGAGTGTTCAAATTTCTTTTCTTTCAATAGCCTTGAACTCAAGCTGGAAAATAATGTTCCTGATGTTTCTTTATTGCTATTAAAAATTCTATAGCTTTTCTGCATATCATTATTTTCTGTTTGTGTAGAAATTATGGAGTCTTCCTTAGAGCGGCTTCAGCGTGGAGTAAATTAGCTGCTAGCTATTTTCACATTTTTGGCATGATGTATGTTATTTACTGTGTCTATCAAATCATCATTTAATTATAATATTCTTCACTTGCATGCGGAATTATCTGGAAACTATCTAGGAAGTATTATATAGAAATATTATAGAAGAATTATCATACAGTATCTATATAAGGCACTATATAAGAAGTATTATGGAAACAATATAATACAGTTTCTAAAACATAGCTTTCCAGGTAACAAAATCATCTTTTTTTAAAAAGAAGCTATTAGATGGTAATACTCCATTCCAACAGGTACTTCTTTTACATTCTCAAATTTGTGTGCAGTGTGAGCTTATATCAGGACTAAGTGGATGAGAGGTCTCCTGGTTCTTCTAAATTTTTGTTTGAAGAACGTGTTTTTGGGAGTTGATGTTAAGGAGTATTTCTTCTTATACACAAGTTTTTGAAGTAAATACATCCTCCCTGCATAATTTGTTTTTTGAGCAAAATACACTCTGTGGTTGAGGGAATGCAAATAGAGAAGCTTCTATTAATTAAAAAATTAAAAGGCAATATTACTTAGGACCTCAAAATATTACATTGTCACCTAGGAAGCTTAGCAGCTTTTGTAGTTACTTGGTTTACATGTAGCTTTGTTACAAGATCTCCATGTGATCTGAATCTGTATGATTTTTGCTAATGCAATAACGCAGTAGAATGTTTACTGTGACTGCAAGCTGAAGTGTGTTATGTGTGCGTGTTTTGCAAGTGTGAACAGAGATATTTTAGATGTCAGCTGAAGGGATTCCAGAATGCGTTACAGGGTAAGAAGGAAATTTGTTGCAGCTTATGTACACACAAAGCCAGAGCTGTGCTGGGATAAGAACCTCTGTGTCAACAGTTGCTTCTGAATAGTCGCTTTGAAAACTCTTACCTATGCTCTTTGAAATACTTTCCATTAGCAATCAAATAGCTGGCAGTAATTGTCAGCATGTAAAAACCTGTGTTGGGTCACACTGTTTCCATGTATGATACCCAGAAACAGTCTGGGCATAATTGCTAAAATGCCATTTGTAACCTTATGAAGAGTTTTCTTGCTTTCTGGTACTAGAAATGCAAGGTCCTATACTTGTTGATTGAATGTGCAGGATTCATAATTTCAGTTCACTGCATATTTTCTGAGGATCATGTACCTCATCTTCATCAGTGTCAAGTTTCTATAGCAGCTAGCATTTAAGAGTTGCTGTAAGAGTTGCTGTTAAGAGTTGCTAAGACAATAATGCATGTTGCTATCACTGTTAGCCATTAAGAGTAATAGAGAAAATGTTTGAAAATAGATATCCCAAGTATTTTCACATGTACCTTCTTAAAGAGCTTGGACTGAGACCTTTGGATAGCGTACGTGTATATTCCTCTTAGACTATATTCATTTAACTAGACATCAAATAATGTAATTATTTAAATTGGTCACAGTTTTTTTCCAAAACATTGAGCAAGGAAGGAGGCAATAAGCACGGTCATTTGTGGGTTTGTCTCTGATCAGTGTGTATATAGCATAACCAATATAATTTAATGTGTTAACAGAGATAGAAAAAGCCTAGTGAAACCCTGTTGCTTTAATCATTAGTGCAGTCCAGGAGGAAGAGGTAGATTCTGGTAATAGAAGAGTGTTTCAGAGACCACTGCAAAGCACGGGAGACAAGTACGCTAAAATCTTTGCAGGAGGGTTTCCATGAGTGAACAAATGTGGAGCTTGGGATGCTAAAGCCACTGGGGTTTTTATATAAGCAGGTTTGGTTTGTAGCCTGACACACAGAGATATCAGGATAAACAGTTTTTGTGGCAGACGCTTATGTAAAACCGGTATTTTACACTAGCACACCTTTCTCAGGATATCTGAACACGTATGGCAGAAGTAAGGAATGGGGTCAATTATTCCTGATTGATTCCTATATTATTATCAATATGACTTTTAAATCAACTACTTATTAGCTGAAAGATTCAATATGACTGTTTTCTTGATTCTGTGAGTATCAGAGGGATGGCGTCATTTTCCATGTGCATATGTCCTGACAAAATCTAGTGTGGCAAATGAAAATTTTCTCTTTGTTGAGTGGACTTCCTGGAACAAGTAAGGAGCAGAAGCTTCCCTCTGTGATCACCATATGCTTGTAGCCACATAGCAGGGATGTAGCTCTACTCCTGTGCATGTCTAGCCCAACTGTATGTGACTCTGCATGCCACCTGGCTGCTCTCTTTCCACAGTGCTTGAAACAGCAAAGTCCAAAGTTTTGCTGGACATTTACTAAAAACATACTGAAAGAAGTGTCTCTTTTGGGTTTGGAGGAGAATTTAACTGGTAAATAAGAGTCGTTCAGTAAGACAGCTTCCGGAACACATTATTTTAACATAAAAATTCTACCTCAGTATTTTCTAAATGGTGAGCTAAATGTCTAAATATGGAGAAGATTTCCAGATAAATCCATAGCATCTCATAGCCGTATAAGATTGGACATTGAAAGTGAGGATGGCAAGTTTGAGCTCTAGTTTTAACTGATGGGTGCAACCTATTGTTTTTTGGAGATGTAAACAAATGGTACTTAGTATTGATTCTGAGTCCGATCCTGTTTCCCTCACTTGTGCATAGTCCTACTCATTTCAAATACTGCAAGCTTTGTTTGTTCAATTCAGATTTTACAAGCCAGATCTGAATATCCTTGATTCATGTGCTTGGCCAAACTTTATTTGAAGTTGTAAACCTCTTTTTTTTCCACAGTATATATTTTAATTATTTATGTCATATCTTAAATTTAATGAAGTATCTGAAAATGCCTGTGTTTATAGAAGACACATGAGACTACTCCATTAGACACATGTATCACCCAAATATAGGTGATGGACCTTTTCCTAGTAAGTTTTAAATTGCTGTAAGAGGAGAAAAAGATAATAAAATTTACTCTTGCATTAAATTTGTAAACTCTCTGTTGTAGAGGAAAGTTTAATACAAGTGTCTAGCTGAATCACTCAGATTATGCTTCAGTTATTTTTTAATTTTAGGTAGCAATTCAGCTTTTTAATTTTATTTTGGTCTGTGTCATGATATCTCTAGAGGAAACATAGTGAACAGAAAAATATAAGAGTGTTAGGCCACTTGGTGGTGTAATATGCAAAGGAAAACTAATCTGTCACCTTCAGGTAAAGGATATGTACATAATAGATCATTTTTATTTGCCTATTATCTCATTGAAACCAGTACAAGACATTACCATGAGCAGTTACTTTTTGAAGACCTTTAATTTGAAGCAGGTAGTCAGGTACATTTCATAGCATAAATTCTGGGTTTAGCTCAGCTCCTACTAAAGGGGTTTGTATTCAGGCTATTAATGGTTTGGTAGTTGGTTCGGAAATCCTGAACCAGTTCAAAGTGGAAAATCTATAATTTAAATCTGGAGAGGGCCACGTGGAATCTGCAGCCCACCCATGTGTGACTTTAGTAACAACTTCAGTTTTTATCTGCCTGAGTCTGGCATCCCTCAGATTCACAGCTGAACTCTGTATTTTATACGCATGACTGAGAAGCTTGGGAGAAGCTGTGGCATTGCAGACCTTTGGGAGATAGCTTGAACTGCACAAGCTGTGGCAAGAAAGCTGGGGTAATGGGCACCAACAGGCCAGTATGCTCTCCTGCACATGCATGCATCTGCCAAAGATACATGTGAGCTGGCATGGTGGTGCTGAAACACATGGACGCTTGTGCAGTGAATATCAAAAGGGAGACTCGTGTGGAAGATGAGGTTGGTGCAGCCCATTTATTTTTCTCCATGCAATAGAAAGAATTAAAGGTCCAACCTTCCGTCACCTTTTAGTTCAAGATTCTTTCAGGCAGGTACAAAATGTTTGAGCTCAGCAGGATGCCACAGGGTCTGCCAGGGCAATGTGTGCAGAGACAAAAAATTATATCGTATGCACTGGTTTTCATGTCAAGGGTGAAAAATGAGGATAAAAGAATCAGTATAATGGCCGCTCTGCAAATTCCAGCAGAAGTAAACATTTTCCATGCCAAGTGGGACCTGCTAAGGAATGTCAGTTTTAGTCAAACTATTATTCTGAAATGGCAATCAGAATTTTCTTTTCTGGGGGAGAGAGGAAATGAAGGAAAATGAGGAAGTTTCCATTTCTATTTGACAGAAACATGAAAATCGCAGTTATGTTTCATTTTCAGATGGAGAAAGGAAAAAATGTTTTGACTGGTATTTGGCTTGAGTTTGGTTTGGGTCTTCAGCCAACAGCCTAGAAATTAAGTAAAATATAAAAACAACTTAAGCTTGGGCTGTTCAGATTAAACAAGATATGATTTAGCCTTGTCCTTGATGACTGTAGCAAGTGACATGGGGTACCAATCTGGGAATTTAGCTTAGGTGAATTTATCTGTATCATATTATGTTTCTCTGTCAGTCCAGGATGTATAGTTGAAGTGCAAACTTCACATGTTGACTGTAAGAGCTGTAAGGAGGGGCTTACTCTTTAAATAACTGTGGAGTATACTCCTGTGCTTCAGAACACAGATGACATCAGTGACGGTTGATCTGTTCTTACTGTGCTCGTTGGTATGGGTGATGACATCCTGGATCATGTTCTCCCAGAATGCCTTCAGCATCCACAGATTTTTACATAAATTATACCTGAAATATTTTTGACTTTCTCATAAGAAGCCAGGTGGCAGATAATTGATTTCCTTCTGTTGTACGTATTATCTCCTGAAACTTTCGAGTGGTACAGATGAGTGAAGATGTAGTGTGGATGGGGAACACAGAGTTTGTAGCATACTTTTATAGCTCATGTGGTATCCTCCACAATTTTGTTCTCTGAGTGAAAGCTTGAAGGGAAGGCATCATAAACAGAGTGTACTGTGCGATCACTTAACCCTTTATATTGCTGATTATATATAGCCAAAATAATACTATTTGAATATCCAATTATTAAGTACCTGTTGCAGGCTATGAATCTCTTCGATTCTACTTAGAATTTACTACTGTGTAGAAATTTCTAAAACCTTTCAGTTTAAGCTGCTGCCTTTTTTCTAATTCTGAACTCAGTAGAATACAGAGTCTTTATAAGTCTTGCAGAAAGGAAATGAAATTAAATGAAAACTATGAGAGATTTGTCTGGCCAGGCTGATTTACTAGAACTCTGAACCAATTCTAGTTCTACCAAAGTCTTTGTGAACTAGCCTGACATGGAATGAGGGGAGACATGGATGCAATGAGTGGGGCAGAACATGGCTTCACTGTACTGAGCATGCTTCTCTTTATTATGCCGCTCTTCTATTGAGAGGGTTTGCTGAAAAAAAATGTACTAAATGACAACTATATCATCAATTGTTTTTATCACCTTTAAAGAAAAAAATAACTTATTTGTTCAAGGGAGTGGGAAGAAGGAGTTCAAGGATTTAAGTATGTAACTGTTCAGATGGAGTCTGTTTGGTTAGACCTAAATTCCTTATGTCATTGCTCATTAATGTTGTTGTACCAAGTGTTTATGCATGAGTGTCTGAGAAGAACTAGATGTGATCAATTCAAAATGGCCTTGTCAGACTGCATGAAGAATTCACTCTGAGATATATATGGAAATGCATGCTTTATGATTTATTCTGACAGGGTATTCTCATTGCTGCTTTAAGTATTTATCCAAATCTTTTCACAGCAGACGATCAATTAGTGCTTTACTTATTCTTTCTATTAATTTAGAACATGAAAACAACAATATGGCCACTTCTCATAGGATATTTATGTATTGTATGAAATGAAAGCTATCAGATCGGTGATAGGTCTGGTTCTGTCACCAACAGGTCCTATGGAGATCTGCCTCTTGTTGCAGTGACTTCCTTATCCCTTTCTAGTAGAAGGTTAACTGAATTATAGCACTCTTTAGGCCCCAGGGCAAGAATCAAATTCTAATCTTGGAATTGGAGTGGACTTTTTGTGTAGGTTTTTGTAAACCCTTCATTCCCTTCTGCAGTCTTCTTGTCTCCAAAGGAGACTACTAATTCTAAAAATTGCTTAGCAGGTTACGGAAGTTTACATAGTTGCATTAGGCAGCTTAAATGTGTTGTGGCATAGTTATATCCTGATGTTATGTCCTGATGTTGAACATTTATTTCTTTGAAGGACTTTGCCTTTCATGATGTGGAGGGAATGATCCAATATTATTTTACATTTTAAGCTCCTGTTTTGTTTTTCACCCTGTCTTAGGCCAGGTGGTTCCACAGGCTGATTGGGCAAAAATGTGTTTTCTTTTTTATCAGTGTTTTCAATTTTCTGTCCTTCATTTCATTCACATGCCCTTGTTTTTCCATATAGAAAAACATGAATTTCAGTCATAGTTACCCTCATGGCAAATTTTCTTGGAACCCCCAAACTGTGATTAACCTTATATAGCAAGCTAGCCAGTATTTTTGCCTGAAAAACATAGTGTTTTGAGTCATATAACTTCTTGCCTTCAGTGTTGTTTGGGTTTTTTAATTTTTTTTAGGAGCAATTTGTTGATGCAGGTTGTAACTTGAAAATGCATATTACAGAGAATAAATTAGCAAAAAACGGAAATATACTAATTATATTTGTTTTAAGGCAATATGATTCTTATAGTGGAAAGAGCCCAAACTGTGACATTCGGAATGCCTGGTGTAGCTACTTTTTTCTCTTAAACCTTGTCTTTATTGAAATACCTGAGTGTTAGAGCTATTTCTAAATGTAGCTCCCTATCTCAAGCTACTCCTAGGAACTGTTGCAAAAGCTATACATAGGAAGCAGTTCAGGAAGAAGTTTTAACCATACACTAGCTGGCACTTTCAGAGTCCTTGCTGGACCAGCAGTATGTCTGGAAATGTTTGTTTCAGATCTATATGGGAATGTTGCAATTTGTTTTTCCTGCTTTTTATAGAACCTGTTTCTCATTTTGCAAGTGGATGCTAGATAAACAGGGTAATGCAACTTCAGAAAAAAGAATTTAACATTTTTGCTGATTTAATTGGAGGCATAAATATAAGAGTCATACTTATTCAGCTGAAACCTTGTATTTATTGTTACCTACCAGAATTCTTGCTTTATAGTACAGAGCAACACTTCACAGTTGCCAAGTTTCACTGGAGATGAACTGATAATCTCTGGCTGTAAGTTGTAAATTGCTTTGGGATAAAAGGTACTGCATAAATGTAAATTGCTACCTTATTAAATGCAAGTGTAGCATAACATGGTTTTCAAATTACTAATGAGTATTTTATTTGCAAGTCTGATGGCTTTTTTAAGATAAAATTGCATTGGGTTTATTTAATCAGCCCAGAAGGTTCTTATCTAGCACATTGTAATACTTATTTTTATCACTATAAACAAACATTATTTGGAAGAACTGCGGGATAAAATAAGATAAAGTTTACAGTGCTTTTATTAGTCTTAGTGTTTTGATTACCATTTAGGTTGCTTATTTTTCTCTTTAAATTAAAATCAATATTTTATAGTAATACTTACTAAAAAGATTTCTTTTTTCTCTTTTTTTTTTTTTTTTTTTTCTCTTTGCTGTTTTTAACAACACCAAGAAGTTAAAAATTCTTAAAATCTTTTCTTGATTGGCAAAAGGTTTAATAAAACCA
>JAAGNO010003801.1:11218-24604 GCA_033439905.1 Ceryle rudis | reverse complement strand
GTTTGTTTGGTTTTTTTGTTTGTTTGTTTTTTTTTGGGGGGGGGGTGTGTTTTGTTTTGGTTTTTTTGTGTGTGGTTTTTTTTTTTCTTTTTTTAAAAAAAAGCTCTTTTTTTTTTTTTTTTTTTTTCTTCCTCTTCCTGTTCAGAATGCTTGTTTCTTAAGTAGAACCACCTAAATGAGAACAGTTGAATGGACATGCTGGGCAGGTGTTAAAATATGTTTTACTTTTCTTGCTGCAGGGAAGATAAAGATACAGGATATTTTAGCTTGCAGCTTTCTGGATGACTTACTGGAGGTAAATATCTCTTATCACGTACTGTAATATTTTAATTTACTCTTTCTGAATTCTAACTTTATGTTTCACTTAGTTAAGGGATGAAGAACTTTCTAAAGAAAGTCAGGAAACAAATTGGTTTTCTGCTCCTTCTGCATTAAGAGTTTATGGTAGGTTCCTTTACATGCAAATGCTAGCTTTCTCTCCTTGCTCTCCTCTCCCCTCCCCTCCTTCCTCTCTGTCTTCTATGACACAGTCACATTCTTATTTTTCCCCTGTTTTTGTCTCTTTAAATCCTCTTGATAAATTGACTTTGCAACTCTTGTAGCCATCCTTTCAGTGTGTCTTCCTGACTTTCTCTAAAGTTTTGGTTTTCCACTGTTGCTCTTTACCACTGTTTTGTCTTCTGTTATTTTGTGCTTGATGCACAAGGTACAAGATTCCTTTTAAAATAATATACTCATAGCCTTCTGCTCCTTTCTCTGTAAGGTAAGCCATTACCTTAGAGTAGAACACCTTGTTATGGGAATCCTGCTTCCCCTCCCCCTGTGTTCTGTGCTCAGTTACGATGCTCTATGAATATTACTGTGAATCTAACATATTCCCACTAAACTGCATTAACTTCATGGTGAAAATTAAATAAATGTTTTAAAAGTGCTAGATTTTCTTTCTCTGTTGAAACAGTTCTTTGCTGCAATATGTGTTTTATGTTTTGCCCACTGTATCTCCTCCCTAGGCCAATACTTGAACCTTGATAAAGATCACAATGGCATGCTCAGCAAAGAAGAACTGTCCCGGTATGGAACAGGGACTCTCACCAATATATTTTTGGACCGTGTCTTTCAGGAATGCTTAACTTATGATGGTGAAATGGTAATTACATGTTTGCACTTTATTCACAATATAAAAGCTTTGGCCTAGTGAGACAGGAAAGGTCTTATAATCAATATCTTTAAAATACAGAATAGCTTGAAGTAACTTTTGTTTATCACTGTGCACGCAAATGACCGTGCAGCAGATTAAAAAATTAATTTTCTCAGTTGCAAGGTGACGGCAGTGTGGCTTAAAGACAGGTTGCTTATTTTGAAAAGCAGAGGTGATAAAAAATCCAGACAGCCTAGGATAAAACTTGTTGTAGATTGAACAACATATAGCACATGTTGAAAAAATTTATAGCTGCAGCAATGCTGTTTAGTTACGTATAATTCTTTAAAGAGAACCCAAGTCAAGTGACACGCTTGAGACTAGTGCATGTTAGCTAACCTGTCCACTTCTTTGTGAAGACAACAGTGTTTTTTCTTGTAAGCTTTCCATAGCTGCGAAAAATGGGGAGTCTGACTGAATTAGAGTTTAAATAAAAACTCATTTTTATTTTGAAAGCTTTACTTACTGTATTACTACTCCTGTTGTCTGCATCAGATGACTGAATTCTAAAAGTGAATAATTGCAAGTTCACTATACAGTCCTTCTGCCACCTTAGCAGTATTTTGTAGAGTCACAGGATCACTGAGGCCATGAGGGCCTCTTAGTTGCTCTTTGATGGACCTGCTATGGTCTGTCACAGTCTTGTATGGAGTAGATCAGAACAGGACCAAGTGCTCAGGTGTGATCTAAGCAGTGCAGAGTAGAGGAGGAGGATCGCCTTCCTCAACTTGTCAGCAAAGCTTTTCCTGACAGAGCTCAGGATGCTGTCAGCAGCCTTTGCTGCAAGGGCATGTTGCTGCTTTGTGTTCAATTTTGTTGCCCATCTGTGCAAAGCTGCTTTCTGACTAGTCAGCCCCCAGCATGCACTGGTGGTACGTGAGGTCATTCCTTCCCAGAGGCAGGATTTTGCATTCCCTCTGCTGAACTTGATAAGGCTCCTGTGAGACTGCCAAGCTCCCTCTGAATGGCAGCATGACTCTGGTGTTTAAGGTAGATGGGGTTATTATACACATAGGACTGAAGGATTTCTGTCCTTGTCACAGCTACCTTGAGCAGGAAACAATCAGTATTAGTGAAAAAGAAAAGTGCAATACATTATTGTGGATGTCTACTAATGCTCCTACCACGTGATATGCCAAACTGCCTCCTCTGGTCTAACAGTTATATACATTAATTGGCCATATAGTTCATTGTTTGGTAATGGTAGGCTTACTGCCACTGGTTGTTTAATTCATGGTAATGAAAACGTTTTATATGGCTTTTCTTCACTAGTTAAGCATGTTCAGCAATCTAAAGATGTATTAAGCATTGTTGTAAAGTATATATAGCATGCTTAACTTGGATTTATGCTTGGAGTCCTATTCTACCTCTAAAATGGCAGGATTTCCTATCAGCAGTCATTGAAAACTAACTTTTCTGTTCGTGTTGGTGGTAGCAGCCATTTTCTATTTCATGTTGTCTTTTTCAGAAAATAGACTGATCCCCTACAATGAAATAGCTGTCAATTATAAAGTTCTAGCTTGCAAAATCAATTTAGAAAGAAGACTGTAATAAAAATGATTGTATCTACTTTTAGGACTATAAAACCTACCTGGACTTTGTGCTTGCATTAGAAAACAGAAAGGAGCCTGCAGCTCTGCAGTATATTTTCAAACTGCTTGATATAGAGAACAAAGGATACCTGAATGTGTTTTCCCTTAATTATTTCTTTAGGGTAAGTCTCTTTATACAGGTAGGCCATTTTCTGTGTTTATAGTGTTATAGCCCGTGTGCTTCTGCATGCAGATCTGCAGGGGATCACTTTAAATTACCAGTACCCACTGGGAGGCTAGTAACTACTTCTAAGAAGATTTAAAGTATTAAAAAAAAAATACTCCAAAACTTGGAAAGAAATCAAAAAGTATTTTCAGCATTTTATCTGCAGTTGAAATTAACTGGTTTGATTTCATTTAGGAAAAATATTTTCCATTGATTTTTTTTTTAACTTGAATTGTCCAAAATTGCCTAATGATTACCAATATAAAATCTCTTATGATGGTTCTAATTGGTTATTACCCATGATTTTAATTTGCCCCATAATCCTAAAATTCAGTAAAAGAAATTAAAATAATGAAATGCAATGACAGGCCTGTACAGCTGTGGGATTTTTCATTTCATGTATTGACTGCAAAAAGCTTCTTGCATTTTACATATTCTGTATTTTTATCTCTTGCTTCCAGAAAAGATTTAAAATAAGCTTCAATTTTTTTAGTTGCTATTAAAATTAACCTAACACTTGTAAAGTCTTCCTCCAAATTGTGGCTTGTGTGTGTGGTTTGGTTTTTTTTTTCCTTCTGGCTTCTGGTGGTTTTGGTTTTGCTTTTTTGGGGAGAGACAGATGTCTTGTTGTTTTGTCTTGGTTTTTTAATAAATACCTGAGGTATCAGGAAGGGGAATGTCATGCAGTAAAAAAGTATTTTTGCCGTGGATGGTTTAGGCTGAGTTCTGAGTGCGATGCTTTTTTCATGTACAAGACACCTTCAGTGATACCTATTCAGACACAGGGACAAGCATTTTAATTTTCTTTATGTGAATCTTTGTATTAAAACTGTAGAAACAATGTCATTGTGCTTAGGCCTATCCTCAAAGTATGATGAACAAGGTACGTACTTAATTCAGCTCAATAAGTAAAGCATTCAGGCCTGCTCAAGGCATAATTTTATATCCATGTTATTGCTATGTTGTAGTAAGTCTCCAATTGAACATGAACTTTGGCAGTGACTACAACCATATGGTTTTGTAAAAATAAGACTTATCTGGAAGACCTTTCCTGAAAAGGAAAGGCTTCTTTAAAAAAAACAAACAAATATTTAAAAAAACCCACAAGGTGTTTGGTTTTGGGTTTTTTTTGTTTGGGTTTTTTTTTTTTTAGTGGTTTGGGACCATCACATAATTTAAGGTGTAATGCACCTTGGGTGATCACTTGTTCCCACCATTTGCTCAGTGCAGGGCTAGCTTCATGGTTAGGTTGAGTTGCTCAGGGCCTTGTCCAGGCAAGTTCTTGCTATCTTCAAGCAGGGAGACTCTTTGGGCAACATGTTCCTGTGTCTGATCTACCCTGACTGAAAAGACTTTTCTCCCCTCACACTTCCCCCCATTGTTGTGTAATTGGAATACCTCTTGCTGCAGTTGGTGTCTTCTGCCTATCGCCCTTTCACTGTGTGTCTCCAAAAAGACACTCCTGTGTTGTCTCTAACCACTTACCTAGGTAGCTGAAAGTAGTGATTACATTTCTCCCTCCACCCCAGCCTCCTGCTCTCCCGGGGAATTAATCCTCATTACAAGCCTCTCAGCTGTGCTGTGCTTCAGATGCATCCCAATAGCCCATTAGTAGGTTCCCACTGGTTTGTCAGTGTCTCATAAAGGTGAGCCCAATGCTGTGAAGCTGCATCTGAAGTTCTGTGTCCAAATGTTGAGTCAGGGGGAATGAATATTCACTTCCCTGAACCTGCTGGCTATTCTTGTACTAATGCAGCCCAGTATTACCTGCCTGCATCACTACAAAGACACCCTGCAGATTCTTGCTCAACTACCTGTGCACCAAGACCTCCAGCACTTTTCCTGACAAGCTGTTTCTAGACAGCTGGCCCTTAGAGCGTGCTGCTGCGTGGGGTGGTTCTGCTGCTGCGTGGGGTGGTTCTGCTGCTGGTGCAGGCAGGATTTTTGCATGTGCCTTTTGAACTTCATTGCAAACTTCTAGTAGTTGTAGCTGTGTTGTATGCTTGATGGGCAACTGTCAGGCCAGGACTTGGCAATACTAAGGATCCTGAAGAAACTAAGCAATGACTCATCTCTCCCTGCTTTTTCAACTCACCATTCCCACCACTTTATCCACTTCTGTTCACGTGGCAGTAGGGTTCACAGAGGTGAGGGGCTGTATCAGCTGTCTCTGACTCCGATTTTAATAAAGGTTGTTAATTTACAGTTTTACAATTCACAAAAACATAAATTTCAGCGTTGCCATAGTACATAAGTCTAATATGAAAGTAATTTAATGAGGTAATTCTGCCTAAGGTACTGTAGCTATTTTTTGTATGTCTCCAGTAACTACGCTATGCCTTAGCTACTGAAAAGATTCCTTGGCTACAGCAGGTGCTTGATCATACTCCAAAATATATCCTTTCTTTAAACTTTTGGAAGTTGGATGTTCTAAGTTTTCCTTGAAATCGGAACAGTTGCTTTTGACTTGGTGAATAATTGCTTTTCTGTTAGCATAAGTGCGGGTAGGTGTGCACCTACAGAGGCTGTGCTGACAAGGCTGTGCAGCTTGTGCTAGAGGAACAGTTCTGTTCATAGTTACCTGCAGGCAGAGGTTTGGTGATAAAGCTGTTTAAATAGTACCACATTAAAAGGACTAATAGTAGGGAATACTATTTTGCTCAGAACAAGAAATGCCCACTAACAGCATGAACCAGGAGAAACCTTCTATGCATGGACAAATGTTCAGATAGACAAATACATTGTCCTCCTCACATTATTATTTGATCAACCAGAATACAGGTTCCATTTTCAAAGTAAATTGAAAGTGTGAGTAGCCACACTGCTTTGTCTGTCTGATGGTTGGTCTTTTCCCTTCTCTCTTTCCCTAGTCTGTATTGCACATTCTGTCAGAAAACTGAACCTTCTGGTTTGAGTTTATTACTATCTTAAGCTTTTGAGTTTTGAATGATAACATCAAGTGTCTGCATAACCCATTTGCAGAGTGCACAAACTGGTCATAATGAAAGCAGGATTCTTATCATGTTGACTAAGAACTGTGAACCTAGAGGTGTTTATTATCGATTATGCCTTAACTCATCCCTGCCTCACTTGTGGAAGAGAATTGATCACAAGCTGTACCAGGAATGCTTTGTTACAGGGCAATACAGCTTAAGGTGCAGAAGCATTAAAATAGTTTCATACAGTATCAGTATAATAATGCACTACCCAGTCCTAACTTTTGGGTTTTTTCTAGGCTATTCAGGAACAAATGAAAATCCATGGACAAGAACCAGTTTCTTTTCAAGACGTCAAGGTAGTTTAATAGAATACTTAATAGAATACTATGTGAAATATTTGAATAAACATTTCATAACTTATGTCATTGTTTCTAGGTGGTTGTACGTTTGCTTGCAGAGTAGTAGAGATGATCTGACTTGTCCTATTCATAGGTTAGAAAATGTCTTTCTATTCAGCAATTGCTTGAAGAAACCTGCAACGCAACTGTGATGGTAGTTTCCTTACTAATAGAAAAAGCGCCTGTTAAATACATGTTGCTTTGCTTTACACTTGAAAATACTCAGTATGGCTATTTTATAGTCCAGGATCATCCCTTGGAGCGGGGGGCAGACTGGTGACTAAAAAGAACTGTCTATAAAACCCTTGGCTAAATGTAATGTAAATGTAGGCAGTAATAGTTTTAGTACTTAAAACCAAAAAGAGTACAAGAGCTTCTATAAAACTTAGCTCATACAAGCAACCTGAGTTTCATATGGTCACTTTGAGGGCAAAGAATCCTCAGAAAAACAAATTCTTGAGATGGGGGAGCTGAGCACACTGCTCCTGTCTGTAGACAACTTTTGTGCTTTGAATCTTAAATGGTTTGGAATTTTTTTTTGTAAATTGGTGTGGGTGGCACTAGCTACCCAGAGATCATTCTGTATGTAATAGAGTAGCCATTATCCTGCTTATTAATCTGGGGGGGGTGTTTCCCCAAATTTGATTCTTCTTTCATAGGATGAAATCTTTGATATGGTGAAGCCTAAGGATCCTTACAAAATCTCCCTTCAAGACTTAATCAATAGCAGTCAAGGAGACACTGTTACCAGCATTCTAATTGATCTGAATGGGTTCTGGACATACGAGAACAGAGAGGTCCTTGTGGCAAGTGATAATGACAGCACTGCTGATGTTGATGATACATGACTTTGAACAGGAGCACACTGTATCCATAGAGATATCTCGATCTGATGCACCAACTGTTGGAAGCTGGAAAAATTCATTATCTGGATCAATGCCTCTTATTTCCCTACCCATACACACCCCCCCACTATAAAATGGAGTACATAGAGGAACTGCAGAACACATTTCTGAAACCAAAAAGCAAGTGTTGTTTAAGAGGTTAAGTGGGTTTTTTGTTTGTTTGTTTGTTTTTTTCCTTTTTAAATAAATATTTTTATGACTTTTTTTTCCTGTGTACCAAGCATTGTTCTTATTTCAATACCCTATTTTAAATGTGAATTACAGGAAAGTAAGTGGTTCTTGGTATCCTCAGCACTAGCCTGTATCCACTCAGCAATCCCAGGCTTCCTACGGCATTCCTGTATGGCTTCCTCTAATGATAGCACTGTTGTAAAATTCTTCAGTAGGAGGTGAAGAGTTTAGGCCTTTATCTTCTATGTATGTCCAGCTCTAAGTGTCTAACAGAGTAACTATTGAACTGACTGAATAGTTACCTGCTTAAGAGGTTCATTAAGAGAAACAAAACTGCACTAGCATTAGGTCTAGGTAAAATCAATCCAAACACAGGTATAAAGGCTTTCATCAGCTTAACCTCCTGTGCAAGTATTTTATATAATGTAACATAATTGTACAGCTGAGCTACAGCAGGAGCTCAGTGAAACTCTTTTCTACAGCGTTGTTAAAGAGGAAATGTTTCACCTTTCAGATAAAATTACAGTAGCTCCAGGCCAGAGGTGGTTGCAGTCCTGCATTATTTGTTATTTTGAGGTAATGCTGAACAGGAGACTGTAAGGGAGGGGTGGGGGCAGTATGGGATCTTGTATTTCAGTGCTTGAATACTCCACCAGGATCCGTGACTCACTAGTGAACAGGCATCCACTCCTGTGTGCAGGCGTAGTTTCAAAGACCACACCCTGTTAAAGGAAAATCCATAGCCGACTTCCAGTTCAAAAATTATATTAAATATAAAATAACCATTAATGCATTTACAGAAAAATTAAACCATTATGAAAGTAACCACTTTCATACCGTTTGCAAAAAACTGAAGGAAGAATTAAGTTAAGGCACAGTGAGTAATACAGTATTTTATACAAAGAAGTCTAAACCCAAGGCAGTGAGAGCATTTCTTATGCAACAGAAAATAGGGAGAGGGGAGAAAAAACAATGCAACTGACATTATTTTCTTGGCAGAAAAGCAAAGCATCCTTCAGCTGTAAAGGTTTTACTCTTGAGCTATGTGAGGCTTTCTATTATTGACAGGGTTAAGAACTCCCAACAAGTGGTTTTCTGTGGATCTCCCAGGTGTTGAACCTAGCTCTCCCTGGCAGATGTTCAGGGGGAAGGAATGATTTTGCACAGCTGTCAGCACCCTCTGTCTTACAGTTCAAAAAGAGTATCAAAGCAGGTGGAATAGAGCTGAGGATTGAATCCTCCTCAGAACATTTTAGTGCTAGAAGGCTAAGGGCAGATGAGAAGGAATTTGTGCTTTCCAGGACAACAGACAACCCTCTGCCTGAACTGAAATACGTAACTGAACTCCAAACAAATAGACAAGTAACCTGGCCACTGATGTTACATCAGGCTTCTTAGTTGATAGTGGGACCAAGGCCAGGGACATACGATGATGCCCACCACAAAATTTCACTGAAGACTATTTCTAATTATTTTCTTTTAGAAATCTCAAGGACAGAAGTGATGTTTCACAGGGTAACTAGTGTAGAATCTCTACTCCTTTATCCACACTGATTCTCTCTAGGAAGTGACTGTGGCACTGACATCTGATTGTCACAAAGTAAACCACCTTTTACATGCCACATGTAAATGACAGTCATTGCAGTGAAATAGCCTTAATTGGTATTTGGGGCTACGTAAAAGCTCGGGACAGAAATAAAAATTACTGCTGCTGCAGTACTGCAATGAAGTGTTCTGTTTATTTAAGAAAGAGGAAGAATTATAAGTTTGGGTTTGTGATTTCTTGCTAGTCGTGTATTCTGTGCTAAAGGCAGGAAAAACATCTGCAATGGTACGTCCCTTCCTGGTAATTTAACATTAAGCAAATACTCTGTTTAGGTTAATCAAGTACTCGGGTAATCTAAGTCCAAAAAATGTTTTTCTTAGTTCTAAATTGGTATCATACACAGTGTCCAGTGCATTTCACATAGTTTAGCAAGACTTTAGTTTATTACCCAGGACCATTCAGGGCATGTGAAGTATTCAAGGACGTGGGTCTCTTAATTCTTGGACTCAGGAGTGAGAACATCTCACACTGATGGTAGCTCTGCACTTTGTTACGGCACTGAGTGGAGCAGCTGAGCACTATTAGCCTCCAAGAGTGCTGGTACCTGTTAATAAGTTCTTAAGGGTGTTTACAGCCTCCTTTAAAGTTTTGGTTTTAATAAAAAAGTCAGAGGACCTTTAACTCTAATCCACATTAAATCTAACAGTCTTGTGTTAAACAACAACAGAAAAAAATACATGCATACAATAGTGACAATAAATAGGGGAAATCAGACACTACTAGAATGACTTGTGAGTTACAGGATATTGATTCCTATTAATCTATTCATAGAGAGCCAAGTTTCAAACAACGTGCAAGTCAGAAATAGGTGTTTAGAAGTAGGAAACAGCACTGCACCTGCAATCCACAGGTGTTAAAAAGACAATTCAAAGAAAATACATTTTTACTGGCTTTACACAGAAATTAGCTCACACATTAAATTTTAGACCAAATCTTTGTAGTGCAATTTTCTTTCTAACTTTCATGCCCATTTGGCAGAATGCCTCAGCCTTTATTAGTCAGACTGAACAGACATTGCCCAGCTCTCTCCTGATCAATAAGAATGCTAGAAGTTGTATTTCACTGAACATGTATAATCCTATTTTTCCTGTTTCTTATAGCCAGATTGGGACACCTGACACTTCCTATTTCCTACATTATACAGAGCTTTACACTTAAGGAGGGACAGGAACTACATCTTGTTTATTTTCCCCAACAGACTGGCAATCTCCCTCATTTTCAAAGTTTACATTCACAAATGAAGTGCATACTGTGGCTTCAGGCTGGTCTGTCTGGACAGGAGCTTCAGCCTGTGGCTTGTTCTGCTGTTCCTTATGCTGCCTTTCTGCTTCTTCTGACATCTTGTTTTCCTGTTCTTCCTCTTCCTCCTAAAAATAGATAACCAGATTCACAAGCTACTATTTACCACTTATGTTTATGATTTTTCATAAAAGCATGCCAGATCCTATTACAAGGCAAGGACATTTGTTCCACTAGAAGACAGTCACTAGTTGATCATAAAATGAGATATATTCCAGACTTCCCATTATGGGGAAAAAAAAAAAAAAAAAAAAGCCACCAAAAGTGAAGGATTAAACTATATTAAATAAATGCATAAAAAAGTCACATTTAGTCAACAGCAATCATGATAGGTCTATCTTCTCTTGAGCTTTTTCAACTCTATATAATAAAGAGCTATCAAAAATAGTAAGTAGCAAAGCTGTAAGTATGTTTTGCATCACTTCTAAATGAAGACTATTAAGGTGGATTCTTTTGCATCAAGTACTAGCTACGTCAGTCATTCCAATTATGATTTAGAACAAATGGTAACATTATGTTCAATTTATTCTTCGTTGAATAGGTTTCAGAGTTGGCAAGTATCTTCCTAGCAGCTGCCTCTTTACATGGTGTCCAGTAACTGCTCCATCCAACTTTATCACATTGTTGACTTTAAAATGCATTGTACATGAGAAACATACAGAGCAGTGGGCAGGACCCAGCCAGTTCTAAGACTGATGAGCTGGTGAGGAAAAGCTGATGGATAAGCAAGGATTAATTATGCATCAACTGAAAACTGAAGGCAAGCTGAAATAGAGGTTCTAAAAGTTCATGTTAATGCTGAAATACAAATTTCATTTTTTAAAACACCAGGGAAGGCAAGATGGGAGAAAAGGAGAGCAAGAACCCTCTCTCACACACATACCTCTCTTTTCATTCTGTAATACTCATCAATGGCATACTGGTATTTTGGTGTACTTATCCCCAGGACAGATGCAATCTTCTCCCCAAGGAAATCACACACTGAAAAATAGAGGTTTACATACAATTTGTGTCTAGGAGAAAATTCTTAAGCACAGCTTTATTTTAAAAGGTATCATCATCTTTCCTGAATGGTCCTCCCTAGTCCTACTTCACTCAAAAGACAAAACCAAAGTCCACTAAGGCTAACCTACTTAGATGTAATTATTAGCTCAATATACTAATAATTGTTCTTTAAGGTAAAGAATGAGCAAAAGGAGAAGAACATGGAAATCAAAGAAAATCTAGATGTGGTAGTGTTAGTTGGAATGCTGCTAGTGTCAGCATTAGATCTTGGTTTGTTTTGCTAAGGGATCAGTTAAAGGATCAGCCTTTAACTGAACTTTAACTGAAAATTTAAGGTTAGACAAAAATGCACAGCTACCAGCTGTACTGGCACTTCAGTCTAATGGTACCAGCAAACTAAGGAGGTATTTATTGATATATGCATACTTCAAGTTCACAGCAGTTTTAACAGTGTTCTGTGTTGCATACTAATAGATTAATAAAATATTTAGGTTTCAGCTGTCTCAGTTTTCAGGCATTGGTTCTTGAGTAAAGGGAAGCAAGAAGTCAAATACACTGCATTTCAAATTGCAAATCTGCCCCGAGGATGCAAATGAGTTATTCATCTTAAGGGAAAACAAGCTAGAAGTTGGCAACTGTCTGCTTCAATGAATATTCACAATAACTAATTTTATAAATATTCTCACATCCAGAGCTCTGTGGAAAAGACCGGTTCATATTACTACGTAAGAGGCAAAACCGAAGTGGGAGGAAGGAAGTACTAATCTTCAAATTCAGAAAAGCCTTCTGAAAAAAAGGAAAGCAGTTATCTACTTTTGAGCATGAAGAACATAGAACAAGGAATAGAATTACATTGTACACTAGTGAAAAAGTATTTCTAAAAATATGGATAGGTTAAATAATTGAATAGACTGTCAATAGTTTTAAAAAAATATTTAAAATTAGGTGTATAAGGACAGAAACTCCACAATATTTATCAAAAAACCCCAATAAAGACATTTCACACTTTGGGAATAACAGGCTAGGACAAGCATTTTTAAAACTTCACAAAATTTTATGAAGTCCACGGGTCAAATAAACTTCTATGCAGTGAATTTAAGACTCTTGACAATAGGCATATTTTTGTTTATCTTATAACCTCAGAAGTCTGTTGTAAAACACAAACTAGATGTGTCCTGGGGATAATTTCTAGTTGTCTTCTTCATAAAAACTGTCAGTTTAGCTACTTCAAACAGTCTTATTTTCAAGTAATATCCTACAGTCTGCCAAAATGACTTTCAATATTGCATAACTGGTTTAGCCAACAATTAAATAAAGCAATACCTGACAAGGTTGATGTGGCAACTCGCAGCATGTGAAACCACAAGTAGGGTCCCCATGTGAGTGTTGTCTGTAAGAACAAGAGTAGTGTGAATATGTATATAGCTCTGTGTTCATGGCACGTATTAATACATGCAAAAACTCAAACAGATTGAGAAGAAAGATCTGCAATGTTTCCTGTTTGCCACCCACCACAGTATTTTTGCCTTAACGTAAGACTAGACCAGACATACATGAAGCAAGCACCATAAGATATATATAAAACCATGTTTTACACCTGGGAATACTGGTTTCACTGGATTTTGTTTCCCACCTCCAAACCTGGGAAATTACAAGCATCCAACTCAATCCCAAGGTAACTCCTGTAACTAAAAAGACCTCTGCTTAATGTCCTGAACTCATCAGCCAAGAAGAGAAGTAGGCTAACCAATTAGTCCCTCATTATAAGAGAACTGCAAAAGACTCTTTAAAACTAAACCAAACCTTCAAAGTGGTCCCTGAGCAAGAGGCTGCATCCAAGTATCCAGCATCCAAGAAGGATGTAGACATACTGGAGCATGTCCAGAGGAGGACCACCAAGATGATCAGGGGAATGGAGCATCTCTTGTATGAAGACAGGCTGAGGGAGTTGAGGCTGTTCAGGCTGGAGAAGAGAAGACTCTGGGGGGGAACCTTATAATGACCTTCCAGTACCCAAAGGGAGCCTACATGAAGGTCTATTCAAAAGGGTTTGTAATGATAGGACAAGGAGCAGTGGTTTTAAGCTAGGAAAGGATAGGTTTAGACT
>JAAGNO010003801.1:0-11118 GCA_033439905.1 Ceryle rudis | reverse complement strand
TACTTGTGTAGGGAGGTTGGACCAGATGACCTCTAGAGGTCCCTTCCAGCCTAAAACATTCTATGATTTTATGATTCCATGATTTACAAGTATTTATGAATTATCATTTGGAATTGCACACAAAGAACAAGACCAGAGAGGGAGAGAGTTACTGTAGCTCTGAGTAAGTGATGGATGGGACTGGCAAGTAAAGGGCCTGGGGTGATGTGCACAAGGAAGAACACTAAACAAACAAAACAGGGCTCAAGTGGGGTCACCTCGAGCATTTGCAAAGAAGTGAGAAAGCCTCTCCAAAGTGACTGCGCACTAAGGCATGGCAGCATGGGCTGTGAACACAAGGAGTTAGAGATCTGTGTGTAGCTGCAGGGCTGGGATCTTGCTGGGATGCCAGAGATGCAGTGGACGGCTCACATGACTGGAGCGCTGCAGTGGAGGATACAGACTCTTTAGGAAGGACAGGCCAGCAAGATGAGGAGGAGGAGGAGTTGCCCTCTGCACAACTATGGTGTATGCACCACCACAGAGGAAGTACTGCAGCCTCCTACTTACACATAAGAACTTAAAGAAAATTTAGAAATTAATAGGCATACATAGGCTATCCTCTTCACTAAGGAAAGAGGCTGCACCTCTTTAAAAACAAACAAAATCCCAAACCAAACAACAAGTCCTTTAACAAAAAGAAGGGGAATTAATCCAATTTAAAGAGGAAAAAATTATAGACCTTCACTTTCGTGAAAAGGAGTAGTCAAATTTCACAGTGAACTAAAACATATTTACAGTTACAGTCTGTTGTATTCAGGCAAGCTCTTTGTTATATTTTTCTCCCCAGTAAAGATCTCTCTGGAGGAACTTTCCTTGTGGAAAGTAGCAACTAAAAGTGTCAGCTTTTATTCAGTGAAACCCATTAGCTCCAGTCAGTTGCATATGCATTTATAACTTGTTGCTAAAAACTGTTTGATAGTAACAATTTCCCGTGATCTCATTTAACAGATATCTGTAGAGGACAACTAATATTATTGTAAAGAATACAGATAGAGACTAGTTGGTATAGCCTCAGCATGCACGTACACAAGCTACTAGACTTCAGTGCTTTCCAAGCGTAGCCTCCACAAATTAGTGCAGCAAGAAATTGTCTGTCAAGCCAGAAACTCAAGTTGAGCTGGCTGAAAAAAGCCAGATGCTATATATTTTTGGCAGTGGGTGTGAAAAATGTCCTGCCAAGGTAAAAGTGTCAGCAAAACCAGCTGCTATCCTGCTTGCACAAAAGCACCTCCAGCTCCTTGATTATGTGCTCAGTTGGCAAACAGGCTAACAACAATCATTTCGGAGTTTGTTCACTTGAAGAAGTCAAGAACAGTGCTGGAAAAGCTGCTTGCCACAGGTGCACATAATGGCATTGAGAAGGCTCTGTACAATTCTTCATAACAAGGTGACAGGCTGAAATCACACCCATGCAGTGCGCAGGACAAACCAGGGCCTGCTGTGCGGCTGTAAGCAAGAAGCTTCAAGAACCCCCTTAACACTTAAGAGTGAAAAGACAAGCTGAACTTGAAAGTGACAGAAGTAACTCTGTTGACACAGAATATTCTAGTATGTTTGTGGTAACACAAACGTAGGCAACATCTGAGGCTCAGCAGACACAGAGGTTCTATCTTTTACTACTGTTCTGCCACCACAATTAGAAACCATTTTTGGTATGTTAGGAGAACACCTAAGTTCAGCTTCATGGAAAGCTCTGATTGCTGAGAAAGCCCAACCACCTGGATACTTTTTCACCTCCCCCAAGCAAGGCTTTGGCAGTCCCCTCAATTTAAAAAAGGAGTATTCTTCCAAGTGTCTCAAGAGACAATATGAAACCATGAGAGAAGCTGTTTCACACAAATTCAACAGGAAAAAGGAGATGGCTTGTAGAGTAAACCACCAAGAACAACCAGGAACAAGGGCACAAATCTAAGGAGTAATCTCTTTTTTTTTTTTTTTTCCTATTACTTCCTCAGGGTAAGTGTAGGTAGTTTCCCAGAGCACCTTAGAGATCAAAGCAGGAATGGCAAACGTGAAGTGAGAAGAGGTGCTGGAGGATCATTTGAACAGGACTGTTGGGCAACAGCTCAGTACAAACTAATCCTACTTCGTGAAGTAGCTTTAATGCATTGAGCAATACTGGAAAACAGTACCCAAGTCCCAACAGTACCCTACTAATGTTCAGTAAGAACCACATCCTCAGATACTGTATGTCAACCTCCTTTGGCTGGAGGAGCCTTAACGTTCAGTCTTTAAACAATGCAAGGACAGAGTAATGCTGTATTTCTTGACTGGAAACGAGGTGCAGCAGCATGAAACACACAACACTGGTTTATTATAAGGGGACAGTATTTTTTCTGCCACCAGTCTCTTTAGTATATGTTTCTACAATGCTTAATTATACTGTTCAGCTCTCCTCACTTGATTTGGTTGTTTACAACGTGAAACACAACGGTTATGACAGACGGTTTTTAAATTACAGAAATTCTTAATGTACAATTTTAATCCAAGTTAAGTGCTGCATTTTAAGTATGAATTAACATAATGGATTCAACCATTGATAAAACCAAGAGGGCTCTGGTTCAACAACAGAACATGATTTTATTTCCCGGTATGGGGCTGCCAAAGGGAGCAAACACACACTCCCTTGAATTCCTGAGGGCACCATGCTCCTAAAGAATGCACATTTATGTGTATTTTTACCAGATTTCAGCCTCTAATAACACTTAACTTACCAAAGAATGTAGGGTTTCTTTTTGCAAATGGCAAAATGAGGTAAGAATAATTGATAATTTCTTAAGAAAAAGCAAATTTTGTATTTAAGAGTTAATATACACCACCAAATAGATACTTATCCATTGTTTGCTGTGCCAAGATGCATTTTAAATTAGTTTAACTATTGACTGGCCACTGCTTAGTGTACGCACCATAATGAACTGTGGCATCTAAGAGAAACCAGTGAAAACAAGATCAAAACCACACACCATCCTCCATCAAAAAACTTCTACCATGTTACACACACCTATTACTTGGTCAGTGACTATTCTCCTTCATCCCCAAATTCTTAAAAGAAAATTAGAGTTCAGCAATCCTCAAGAGAGGACTTTTTGCTATTCGAAGTTAAGCTCCTTTTAACTACAGGGTATCTTCCTGCAAGAATGTGTTTCAATTGTTCTGAACACTAAAGGTTATTAAATCTCTTCTGGAGCTTTGTTGCAGAGATGTTCTCAGGATGAATTCTAAGGTTATTCACAACAGTTATAATGCTCACAGTTGCTCTGCAAAGAGACTCCACATTCTGTCTACTCATGTAATAGGTGAGTGCAGCAAAGAATTCGTAGCAGGTGGACCCCCAGGAATGGACAGAAAGATTCTCTTCTAGAAGAGGTTAGAGAAATTTAGTTACTACAAAAGAAGGTTTTGGTGGACAGAAGCAAAAGGAGATTTACACATAAAGTGTAAGCATCTAAATTTTAGGACAGAATAGAAGACTTGGTTAAAATTAAAGCATTTAAGTTATTAAAGCAGTTAATTTTTACTTTGAGAACAAAGATTATACTGATTACTATTATCTAAAAACTCCAGGCAAAAATTTATGAAGCACACCCTGTGGTTTGGATTCAACTCATTAAAAAAAACCAAACCAAAACACAACAGAATGGACAAGACTGTCAATGTCCAAGAGTGTTAACAAACTAGGTGCTGACCTACTGAAGTATCAGAATCATTTCAAAACAAAGTTTAAGACCCAGTTCCTTTTAAGAATTTGTTTTATTATGAGTGGCAGCAGCCCATCACATCAAGTGCTTTGGTTATCATATTACTAGGATAGATATGTGTTACTTTGCTTAGTAGGAAAGACATTATCATTGTCTGCTTAGCTCTAAAACACAATTAAACCAAGGTATTTACTGAAGATGTTTTTGTACAAGACAGAAAAATATTTGTTTCCCCTAAACTCATTCAGAAGCTGCCAGCGTGCCAATACCAGCTGAGCTTTGAAATTTCATGATGTAAAGTTTCCATTCAAAACATTAAATGTGCTTTTTCTAAAAATAAATTGGACCAGAAACAGCTATTACTTGCAACATACTTTCTTGTATCCCAACTGAGATAACAAGTTTTAGACATGCTGGTCTCAGCAAACTGACTATTTAATTGCTTTTATAGAATTCCTACAATAAAAACATTTTTAAGGCAGCTGTTGGCTAAAGCATCAAAGCTCAGCTTGTACTAACGTTTCTTCAATTGACTGGCTCAGCTGGGATACATGAAGCATGCAGCAGATAAGGTAAACTTCACTTAATGGCCATCCTCAGTCTAATCAAGTTTATTCTGTCAAGGTAAAAGGCAATACATAATAAGGCATACTGTGCTCCACAATAAGCTATTCTGGATGGGGGAGGAGTCCTTTTATTAAAAAGTGTAATAAAAATTAAGCATTTCATAAACTATAAAAGGAGAATAAACAACCTTAACTGTGCCATACAATACACTTTTTGGTATTCAGAAAAAAAATCCCTATTAGGAAAGCAGGAGCACAATCGCACAGCAATCCTGGCTGTTCTGCACATTTGAGGGCTCTTCAGTTAAGTGTCTATTGGTGCACACATCTCTGGCCTCACAACACCTGCATGAAGGCTCGTGACCCTTCCATCCCTGCACCACAGTAGATCTCTTCTACTGACAGGAAATGGTACAAAAAATGATAAAGATCTGGTCCCCTGCTAATTACAGTTGGAAAAAAAAAATCTCACATCATGGATATCTGACATGACCTGCATAGTGGGGAACAGATCTGACTCTGAAGATACCGAAATATTACCATAATATTCAGTAAATTTCACAGTTCTTGCATTTCTTTGAGTAGATCCTTCGGCAGGAAAAAAACCCAGCACATCCAGCAAGGCAGCTTAACAACTACTTGTTGTTTGTAAGTACAATACATTTATTTTCAATCTATAAACTTCACGTGTATTTTATACTGGTGATATCCTACCTGCTCACACACTAAGGTTACTTTTCCTTCTATGCAAGAACTGCGTAGCCACAAAGAGATAGTGTACCATCAATCCATCCAGGATGAAATGTAAGAGCTTCACCCATGAATCGCCAGGAACCCAAATCCCAGCTAATTCCCATAGTCTCACTGCAGCTCAGTCCTCAAACCACTTTTTAAAAAGAAAAAAGATAAAGTAATTTCACAGAGGCGGGCGGGATGGGGGGGGAAGAGCTGATTGACAGTCCTTCTCAAAGCAAACCCTTTATGGTTCACCACTTCTGAAGAAGAGAATGAGCAGAGAGTCAAACTCTTGACCGCAGTCCCGTCAAAGACAAGCTCTCCCATGATGGATAGGCATATAAATAAACACAGGGCCTACTACTGTACAGCAGAGAGCTTCAACCACAACAATTATTAGTTATGGATTCCCAAACAATGGTGCAGAGGTAATTTCAGCAGCAATATCTAGTAGAAAACAGAGCACTGGTTTCAGTGCATGTAAAGAGTTAACTGATGCATGGGAACAAGCAGCTCTACATCAGCATCTGCTTCCAGTGTGCAACCGGGCAGGACCAGCTGTTGCACAAGGCAACAACTCCCGGCTGCCTGACCACACTCAGCACATCAGAAAGGACCTGGCCAATTTTGGAATCTTCACCTCTAGCTCAGTACAGGCAACTAAGTCCAGATTGGGCCAGGAAAGGGAGTCCCACCAGCAGGCAGGGACTGCAGACACAATTTATCGGGGTAAGAATTGTTGTAGGAGGGTAGAGAAAAGAGGTGGTTGGGACACCAGTTTGCGAGGGTGTCATAAAAAGAAACATGAAACAGGGATGTGAAGAGATGACAAGATGGATGAGGGTCATCTCTGGGACTGACTGACAGAGGGCAGGGAGCTCCTGCCACCAGTGCTGGCACGCATGGCTGCGAGCTTTGCAAATACACTACCATTGCAAAATAGACTGTCAGACACACCAACGGAATAAAACAGATTATGTATTTCATTTTACCTCCAAGTATAGATCCAGAATCATTGACCAGAAGGAAAATTTATTTTAGCAGCTACAGTACATGCTATGGGAGACAGCTTTACTTGTTGAAACTCCAATTTGGACCAATAAATGGAGACTCCATTCACAGGTCAAGCAACATCATAATGGTTTACAACACGGATAAATTTTACATACAGGACCTAGGCAGGTGCTTTAAAACCTGTTTTTCACATATCATGAATTACACCAGTTTTCCTTTATTTCTTCAAGTCATCTGTTTGGTTTTTTTTCCCCTTCTGTACTCTTTTAGTGATATCAAAATGCTAAATTACTGTTTGCTAAATTGCAAATACTAAATCAGATTTGTGACATAAAAATCAAAGCAGAAAATGCAGGTAAAACTCAGTAAACGAGAAGTAAAATACCTACAGGATCTACGGGTGGTAACAGGTCTTTTTTCTCTTGTTCATCTTCCTCTTCATCTGTGCTATATTCTTCCATTGTTTCTCCACTTGCAAAATGAATAACTCGCCTTGGAATTTTCTTCTTTTTTCCTATGACACCCAGCTCCACATTCTCAAAGCCTCTATCCCCATTTGCAAGTTGCTGTAAAGAAGGAAAAAAAAAAAAATCCATTACCTGAAGTACATGCTTCTGGAACTGGAAAAGCTCCTCCTTAAAAAACTTGGATGAGATTTTAAAAATATTTTTGATTGATTAGTGTATTCAGTGGACATTTGCAAGAGCTTGGCTGCAGATAAAAGATAAGACTTGCGGATACATATAAACTGATCCCTTTGCTAATGAAAAGGTAATCACTTTAACTTCATCATGGAGAGGTGGTGTTAAAAGCACCTACTCTGATAGGGCACTGCGCTATGTAGGAGTTTCTTAGCGGGACACTTTTCTTCAAATAATTAGATAAGCATGTAAGTGTTAATATTTAAAAGTATCATTGGCTTTGGAATGCATATCTAGTGAAGTTAATTAAGTAGTTCATAGGCTGTGGCCATCCCTTTGCAAGGTTAGGCAGACACTTCTAGCACAGAGGAGAACTAATGAAGGATAACTAAGCAGCCAGGCTCAAGCTTAAAAAGGATGCATCAAGAAACCTGCCCCATGGGCTTTCATGAGTCATCACGATTAGTACAAGGGACCATGCTAAAAGAACAACACTTAGTTTTGTGGCTAAGGACATATAAAAGAGATGTACAATATCTGGTTTTGTTCTTCCAGATGCTGAATACTACAATGCAGTCATTTGGTCACAAGCATTAAAAAAAGTATACTTCTAGTTCAAAGGCAAATCCATAATTCTTTAGGCCAGTAACTCCTGCAGACAGAGAATTTCAGTAAAGTTTTGTACTGTGTCTATGAAGACACAGCCTTCACCTTGGTCAAGCTTTTAGGTATTACTCCACCAAATGCACAGAACTGTTTTCAAATCACTTCTGTCATACAAAGAAGGACACAGAAGTTAGGAAATGCCAGCCACATGTTTTTAATGTACCACAAAGGTTTGGAAAAATGCATGAGTTTATGTAACTTAAAACTGTATCACAGGGAATGAGATACACGGCCATGGACACAGAATTCAGGTTGCATAAAACAGGCACGATCCAATTTTCGGCTGCTTGTCTATGCAATCTCAGTTGTCTTCAGAGAGAGAATTCAATATTATTTATAAAAATATGTATTTTATCACAGTTGTAAGACATCCCATAATCACTGCAAACACAGCATCACCATTCCCACCTCTTATGCTAGATTATGTACATTAGCTTTACAACGCAAAGCGGCTGGGTTAGCTGGGAAAGCCAGCAGGCGCAGCAGAGAGAGGCAGGAGGGGGCCATGAGGAGCAGCACAGCTCCCTTCATTCCAGGCACAGATTTTTCTCATGCCCACAGAGAAGAGGGAGGGAAGGTAAAGATCACGTGCCAAGCTCTACAGTGTGGAGAGTTAGCGCACACATTCATCCAGCCCTTGTACCACCGCTTCTCAAAACTGCAAGTCATTTCAGCTTCCCCTGCCATTTCTTTAGCTACCACGGCATATTTTGGATGTTTTCCTAGAGGAGCAGAGCAGAATCAAGTAGCAAGTTTTCAGTGGGGTAATGCAGCTGAAACCACATTACATTTTTATGCAGAATTACATTTTCATGCGGAAAGACAAAACTGACTATTCATGTCCCAACACACTCTCTCTGCTGTATTTCAGCCCTAGGAACAGAGCAGGAGCAGAACAGCAAAGCTACAAAAATAAGAATGCTGAAAAGAGTGAAGCAACCTAAGCACAGGAACTGCTCCTTGCTGCCGCTATAAAAATCAGGCACCACTTACTGCAACTCCGTTCTGTATTTTTTGGAGCAAAGAGCACCACAGAATCGGCCTTTCAGGAATATTTCACTCTCCTTTATTGGCATTATACAATGATGCCATTTTTTGTGTTTAGCCACAGTGCTGAAGAGCACTATTTCTTGCAACACAGCATCACAAATTACTGTGATTAATAAGAGCAAGCAACATAAGCCTGTCCTCAGAGCCCCTCTAAAGGCACAGTCTCTTCATCTGATTTTGGCTTATTTAACTCAAATGCTTCAAATATTTTAAATTTGAAAAAAAAAAAAAAAGGAGTTAATATTTAAAGCTTAAAAAGCAGACTTTAATTCCTGCACACCCACCCCACAGTCCACTTACGCTACCTACAGTAAGCAGCTACACGTAGCTGAAACTGGTACAAAGTTTCAGACAAATGCAGTAGTTCAAGACATTAAGGATTCATCAAGGAACAGTGAATAGTTTCCCTCAGTAATCTGGTTCGGAGTCCTAAATTATTAAATAAAATAATAATAAATAATACACGTCAGCTGTTGCTTTCATTATTACCTAGCCAACAAACCTGGATGCAGGTTTAATCAGCACTGTAGCATTTGCCCTTCTAATTATTACATGTGCAACATCAGTAAAAGCCAACTCTCCCAGCTGCATGCGGAAAGTTCAGCATCAGTAAATTTTATTTATCTTTCCCAAACCGTGGCAATGCAAATCTATTCCAGAATTGCCAGACAGACTCACTTTGTGCCTCAAATGTTACAGTATCGCCTGCCTGAGGCTTTACACTTTTGATCTTCCTTTACTGTTGTTACAAAGATCATTCTGTTAGTGCACAGCTTTGGTCAAGTTGCCACCTCATTTTTTTTCCCAAAGGCTTGTCCCCTCCAACACACATACAGGTCTTGAAAGACAGCATTTTTCTTAACCTCATGCCGTGAAAGTATTTACCTTGGCTTCTATTCCAGTAATTAGGAGACACAATGGCCAGTCACCCTTTTGTGGTTTCACCACACTAGCTGACACTCTGACAGTACTCGCTGAGCACTGAAAAGGGACTTGCTTTTTCTTTCAGAAGCCGTGTTGGAATTTTTCTTGGCTTTACAGCACCCATACAAACTTCACCTGTCAGGAAGTCAGTATCTGAAACCGCTTCTCCTTGTTTAGTTTCTTCACACCCACTCTTTTATTTCACTCTTTGGCCAGAAACAGAGAGAGCAGGGCACATTTAGATGGTGTTGGCACAATACCCAGCACAATCACATTTCAGTCCACAGCCAAAATGAATAACCTCCAATTAGGGATGAGGTGTGCCTGGACACCTGCAGGTGAGCTAGGACAGCTCACACAACTAATATTAGGTGATTTAATAGCTTCAAGTTTCAGCAAGGAGAGGAAGAAGAAAAGCAAAAAGTAATAGGGAAAGCAGACTATTCACTTCAGCATCTTTCAATCTGTCAGACTCGGGTATCCTTACGAAAGCTTATGACCCAAAATACCAAAGTCTGTGATGTCTATTCTCCCTCGGAAAGATGAGTAATTCGCTTTGCACAGATCTACTGACCTAATAGTCATAGTTATGAGAAAGCTGGTAAGAGTTAATGAGAAATATTTCTCTTCATGCTACCTTACCTGCCTTACTGATTTCATTTATGTGACTTTTTGGGGTTGGGGTTTGGTTTTGGGGGGGTATTGGCTTCCCCCCCCCCATGTTGCTTAACTTTCCTCGTGTTCCAACTTAAACTAAACAGCACAAATCTTTCTGAAAGAGAAGACAGCAAAATAACAGACCCAGAGGAGGACTGTAAGAGAAAGAACACCCTCGGAACAACAAGCGCTCGAAAGGCACCACGGCCAGTTGCGGTGCAGCGCACAGAGCGCGGGGCATGAGGCAGCCGCAGGGGGGGAAGGAGCGAGCTCACGGGGTTACGCTCCGATGAAGAGCCGGCGTCCCTGCCCATCCCCAACGCCTTCGCCAACCTGACAGCGCGGAGGGAAACGGAAACCTGTTTCCATTCAATATTTATCAGACTCGTTTGTAAGAGGCATTATCTACCAGCGAACTGGAGACACCGGCGACATGCCTGCCCGCCGTGCTGACTGTAATTACACAGCGCTGGAAGGAAGGACAGATGGACAGGCAAACAGACCAACCGCCTCCCCCCGCGGTCAGGTCCCCCACACTCCAGCACCCACAGCGAAGAACCGGGCCGCGACGGAGGCTCTCCCCGCTCCCGCACACCCCTCGGCGAGGGGTCAGGCCGCGGCCGCCACCCACGCCCCGGCCGCACCCCAGCGCTGCCGGCCGACCCACCGCGGCCCGAGAGGTCTCGCCCTCTTCCGGAAGCGGTCTTCTCCCGGGAGGAGACGCGGCCAAGCCAGGCGGGAGAAGGGACAGGCCGCTCCGCCGGCTTCGGCCCCACTCACCTGCTCAGGTTCCATGGCGCAGGCGGCAGCCGCGGGGCCGGCGGCAGGCGCGCAGTAGAGGGTGATGGCGGACAGCCCCTGCTCCATCCTCCCGCCCGCCGCGGCGCCGGGGGAGGGCGGCAGCGGACCCGCCGCGGCCCAGGGAAGCGAGCAGCCGGGCGGCACCGCCCGTCACACAGCCCGCCGGGGCGGCGCTTGGAGCCTGCCGCGGCCTGCTGAGTACCGAGCGGTCCCACCCGAAAGGGTGGGGTACCCTCCCCAACCCGGGGCGGGCCGCGCTCCTTGGCCCCGACTCACCCGGGAGAGAAGCCCAGTGGGGCCCCCGGGAGCGGGCCCGAGCCTCTA
>JAAGNO010003800.1:0-21233 GCA_033439905.1 Ceryle rudis | reverse complement strand
GAACTTATTAATGGTAATCAGTATCCAAAGGGAGGGGGGGCAGGCAGTCAACGTGATGGGGCCCAACTCTTTTTCAGGGGTGCCCAGTGACAGAGTGGTCCCCAGGGGATTGGATGAGATGATCTCCAGAGGCCCCTTCCAACGCCTACCAGTCTGTGATTCTGTGACATGCACCACTGTTGTTCTGAAAGAGAACTATCTTGGTGCCAATCAAATCCTTAACAATTTTTTACTAACAGAAGAGTGAAGGCACCTTTTGCAACACTAGCTTCAGGAATAGGAATATTTTGGAAATTTTGTGTGATTATTGATGCATCCTTCAACTCCTACTAAACATCTGTCTTTGCTGAGGTTGGCAATATTCTAATCAGTACCTCAGAGGTCAAATACCTTGTAGCAGACCAGTTGTACCCCACTCAACTGCACCAAAATAAGTAAGTAGCCTTCTCATTTTGCATTATGTGTTATTCCTCCAAAGTACTTGTATGTGTGATGTTATTTTATTCATGCTAATTTTTCTGAGGAAAAAACCCCAAACAAATCAACAATGAAAATCTACTGAAATCTGAGACCTAAATTAAACAAATCCTCACTTCTGCAGTTAAAATGCAGCTCCTCTTTTGTGCCAGGCAGGTTCCTGACTGTAGGCTTTGCGACTACCTTTCACTTAAATCTTGATACTCAAGCAGTCTTAAAAAATATGTACATAAAATGTTGAAGACATCACAACAGTGTCATTCTCTTCAATCATGGTATTTCCTCTTAAGAACAACATGACACTGGGAATCACAAGAGCCATGTGGGTTGTGATAGTAGTGATCTCCTTGATTCTTCCCCAAAAGGTATCAAAGGAAATTGTCTCCTGCATATTGTGGGCATAGTCTGCTATTACTTTTACAGCAGTGCTGAAGTGTTCTGCAGTGGAAATGATAAACACAACAGCATTGCTGTTATGAGCTCTAGTGCTGTAGACACCTGTGGCTTACTTCTTAGGGTTCTTGAAACATCCCATAAAAATATATGGATGGCTCTTTAGGGTCACTCCAAAGGTTGACCTGATCCGTGGCCTGCTCCCAGACAGCTGCCGGAAGGTGATGATGAGGGCAGTAGAGCTGTAAACCACAGGAAGCAGCAGTCAAGATCCTTCCCTTGGTGTATCCTCCCACCTCCTGTTTTTTTCAGGCAAAGATAGATTTTGAATGGGCATTTAAACCAGCCAGATTTCACCATTGTGAAATCCCACATGTGCCATTTTTGACAACCCAGTTTGCAACCTCCGGTCTAACTCCAGTGTAGGTAAGAAATATGTCACAGGGATTTAACACTGTGCCTTTTCTCAGTGATTCAGCACACGTATCTAGGACAAGAGTTGCTTGATCCTCAATGCTGTACTACTAGGAGCAGGATACTTAGCACCCACATGTAATTCACTGCCTGTTCTTGGCTCATGTATCTTTTGCTCGTCTCCTAAGACAGCATCTTTCTACATTTCCGTATATTAACTCTGTTTTGAAAGGCGGGATTTATGGCCTTATTATTTTTTACCACCAAGGGAAGAAAACAAGACCCAAGTAAGCCCACCTCATTGCCTTCTGCAGGATTGCTCTCACAGATCTCCATGTGGGTCTGATGCTTACTGAGTAAGAGAAAAAGAGTTTTCCAGATGACAGGGCCTCAAAGGCGGTGTTGGCCGGTGGGAAGTAGTTTAAATCAGACCTCAAGATACCTGTATCATCATCCTGGCTCTGCTGTCTTCCTCCTGAGTAACTAAGGTTGAATCATTTTGCCATGTCTCAATGAGCCCAGCTGTATCACGGGAAAAAGGGATGCAGATCCTTCTGTGCAGCCTTTTCTGCTTCATGTATTTAACAGCAAAGGGGTTTGCTGCCATACTCTCCTACTTTTAATTCCAAGGCTTCTCTAGACCCCTAAGATATACAGTGGAACCACATGAGAAAAGTAAGACAACCATGAAGTGATACAGACCACCTACCAAGCAGTCATCACCCAGATTCTGACATTACATAGGTGCCAATCCTGATGAAGAGTGGTGCACATGATAAAAAATGAATACACTAACAAGAAACCTGGAAAGGTAGAGTAGGAAGATGAATTTACCATGCTCAGCATAACTACACAGTGTTATGAAGGAGATATAAAAATCTGTGGGTCTTTTAATGAATGTATTGTATTTGCACACTCATTTATCTTATGGGTTTTAGGTGCAGTATTTTTTTATTGGTTCAAATACATGAACAGAAAAACTAATCTGGAAAACTTATAATACTTTAAACAAATCACCATGACAACTTTACGTCACACAAAGCTCCTACCTCCAATGCCAAGACTCTAAAAGATTATTTCTTGCCTTTGGTTACAGAGCATTCATAGATGTCCAGTTAATGCAAGCAGGAGGGGAAAAAGGCAACACATGCACACAAAACGGTGAGAGATTAAATGTTTACCCATTGTGCTGGACCAGCAAATTATTATATACATTCTGTGAGAACTTGGTATATCCATGTGAACTGGAACAAACCTTGAAATGATGTAACTAGCCAGGCTGAAGAAAAGGAAACATTTTGAAAAATAGACTGGGAGACACTCACATCTGCTACAGTTTCATGATACGCAATTGAACTTAACAGCCAAACCACCGTGGCCTGGCTAATTAGTTGCCCTTCAGTAGCATGCTCTCTAATCAGAACACCAGCCTTGCAAGTCTCTCTCAGCCTCACAGCAAAGATGTCTCAGAAAAAGATGTAATGAAATTTGCTAGTAAATATGCCTTTTTAATTCATCTCATTAAAAGTCTAAGTGGAAGAGACAACTAGTTCACCATCTACTCTTTCCTGTCTTATTTGCCCCCTTCTGGTCTGTGCATTCTCTGAGGAACCATGCTGACAATTTAATTGTACATAGGAGGGATAAAGAACTCAGGTGTCAGTGAGACCTCAGGTGGTGGTAAGTGGCAGCAGAGGCTGAGGCTAAGCCTGAAGCCGAGACATCATGAAGAGCTACAGAGTCCATCTGTCTCAACGGTGGTCAGCAAAGCCTGCTTAGCTTACTCTCCTCTAGTGTGGGGAACAGCACTTTGGCAAGGAAAACATCAGGTTCTCATATGAAGACAGGAGCAAATAATCCTGAAAAAAAAAATCATGTGGAATCACTGAAAAGCAGCCAGGAAAGGAAGAACAAAACCAAAACAAAACAAAACAAACCCAACAATAACAACAAAAAATTAAACTCTTCACCTTCAGGAAGCTGCAAGTTTCCTTGTGCTCTGAAAGGGTGATGCAGCCCCACAGCCTGTTTTCCTGTTTTTGTTTTCCAGCACCACTACTTCAAAGCCCCACAGCAGCAATCCGAGTTAGAGCTGCCCTGAAAATGAGAGCAAGCTGAGCACTGGCCAGGGTCTGGCACTGGGAAATATGTTTCCCTCTTATCTTCTCGACCATAGGAGCTGACAGCTGCTGCAGACTGAGGCACAGCACGGCCCAACAAAGAACCACACTAGTTATAGTGCAGCAAGGCAGGGAATACAAGAACATTTTATACTTTTGAAGCTGGCTCTGTTACTGCCAGCTCTTTAAGTAGAGTGCAGAAGCTTTGCTAATAGGGATGCTTAGAGCTGGGCTTTTTGGAAACAACTCCGCTTTGACTCATGTTGTATACACCAGATTTGCTTTTATGCTATTCTGAATATCCCCCTCAAGTCCAAAAACTTCCCCAGACTATCTCTTGCCTTTGGATCTGGAGAATGATTGTTTGTCCAATTAACATAGGTAGTGAAAATGAAAAGACCCAAATCCACAAAGTGGAATAATTACTAGGAAAAAAAGATATCTAGGGATCCCAAAAGGCTTTGGGGAGAGTTGTGGGAAGCAGAAAACTCAAATGCCATGCATGATGCTATGAATGGCTCATGGGAAATAATCCCTTCAGTAAGTCAGCGCTGCCAGTTCTCTCTCATTATACAGTATTTGGCATGACTCTGAGTGCCTCTGAAACAGGAACCTCCAGATATGAACAGGGATTAGCTGAAATACACTCCCTGAAATCCAACATACTTCAGACTGTGTTGAGCTGTGAAGAGCTGTAGCTGTTATTATACCCACACAGTGAGCACGGCTGCGGCTCCATGCTGCGGGGAGAAGGGAAAAGGAGGGAGATGGAGAGAAAAGAAGTGGACAGCAATGCCATAGCACTTAAGCAGAAGTGCCTGGCAGCACAGATCCTCCACAGGGCCTCCCGGTAGTCTGTATGGACTGCAGCTCCTGGTAAACATTCTCCCAGTGATCTCTCACAATGGGAGGAAATCTGAGAAGGAGGATGTAATCTCTAGGGAGATCCCAGAGCAGCAAAGGTCCTTCTTCTCCCCTGCAGACAGGATCTGCAAGTTAAAGTGCCAGTGCTGGTAATGCTAAGTGCTGGTAAAGCTGCTAGTTCAAGTGAAGAATTAAAAAGTGACTTAGAAAGTCATCCTACTTAAGGAGCTGCAATTTCAGCCAAGTACTTGGTCAAAGTCAGAACACTGACTGTCTTAACATGTGGAGACTTAAAAATCCTAGAATCATAACATAGTTTGGGTAGGAAGGGATCTTTCAAGGTCATCTAGTCCACCCCCCCTGCAGTGAGCAGGGACATCTTGCAACTGGAGGAGGTTACTCAGAGCCCTGGCCAACCTCACCTGGAATGGTTCCAGGGATGGGACATCAATGGCAACCTGGGCCAGGGTCTCACCACCCTCAGCATAGGAAATTTCTTCTCTTTACTCTGAACCTCCCCTCTCTGAGTTTCAAACCGTCATCCTTTGGCTGTTACAACAGGCCCTGCTAAAAAGTCTGTCACTACTGAAAGGTCACAGTCACCTCCAGCAATGCTCTGTCTTCTTGCTGCCTCCCGCACCCCAAGCCCGCATGCTTCATGACACAGGAGCAACCATGATGCAAATTAAACACAGGCAAGAAGCCACAGAAGATTTCCCAAGAAAGACCAGAAAAATAAAAAAGAGGGCAGGTTTCAGAAGAAGTTATTTTTAATGTTGAAATGCAAGCCTGGAGCCCATTTTGTCAGCTGAATGTAGCAAAGTGAGGCTTTACCCTGCAAACTCAGTCTCCATGCCAAGCTGTACCCTGTTTCTTCCAAGTGTGTTGAAGAAATTTGTTTCTCCTGTCTCTGTGCCTGCCAGTCACATCAATAACTGGGAATAAGATATAACATCGCCACAGCCATTAACACCTTGCCTTCTTGAACGCTTACTTTATTTCCTAGCAGAAATTGGTGCATTACACTTGGGATTCAAAAGGTGGAGACAGTTGGTCAAATTCAAGAAAACAACACTCAAACTGATCCCACTAAAACACTGTATCTCTCAATATATAAAGGAATATTCTAGCCAGAGAAGGAAGAAGGAAGAAAATATCACATCCTTATCTCTAATAGTACCATAATCTTCCCTGGCTCCAGTCACTCCATCTGTACGGATGAAATAGTTTAGATAAAGCCACATCCTGTGAATGTGGCAGAGGCAAATCCCCTCTGAGGATGTGGAGTGAGTGCACAACCCAACCATTATCATATCAGCCCTGCTATTGTGACTGGCACATCTCAATATACCAGATATATTGGATATGATGCAACTACTTCAAACATATTAAGCCACTGTTACTTTTCACTGCACAGTCTCTCCAGCTGAAAAGGTTATTGTCATTTCAGTCTAGATATTGCTTCACTTTGCCCATCCTATGAGAGATGCTACATGCAAAAGTGGAGATTATTACCAAGATAACCTCTCTCTCAGTCCTTGCAGGTTGCTCCTCTGATCTAGTACAAAAATAAGATTACCCAGAGGCTTTAATGAACTATACGTAATTGATGTCTGGTATTAACTGCACCCTCATAAGAGAGACAATATCTTTTCCCCAGACACGTATCATTCATATCCTCACATAAATCTAGTGTTTGTTGAGTGGGCCCATTTATATCATCTCACAAAATGTCAGACAGATCAGTTCTCACTCCATTTTCTAATTTCCTGATATAATGGATATGTGCATCCACCGTTGCCAGGCAGCAGATATCAAGCTGTAGCCTCCACGGCATTATTCTTCCCCATTTCCACATTAATTATTGACAGATTGAAATATATTAATTAAGATCAGGCAGGAACAGCATACCTCATTGCTAAACACTGCGATAACCTGGCATAGAAGGCAAATAGTCTTCAGGGTGAAATCTGAAGAATTGATTGCAGCAGAAATGTACAGAGGAACTTCTCAGAGGCCAGACCATCCAGTTCAAGAGAGACAAGGAACTACTGGAGAGAGTCCAGTGGAGGCTCTGAAGATGCTGAGGGGACTGGAGCATCTCTGCTGAGGAAAGGCTGAGAGCCCTGGGGCTGTTTAGCTGGGGAAGAGAAGCCTGAGAGCAGATCTTGTCAGTGCTGATCAACAGCTAAAGGTGAAGGGGCAAGAGGATGGGGCCGGACTCTTTTCAGTGGTGACAAGACAAGGGGCAATGGGCACAAACTGGAACACAGGAGGTTCCACCTAAACATAAGGAAAAAATTATTTCCTTGGGGAGGTGTCAGAGCCTGGAACAGGCTGCCCAGAGAGGTTGTGGAGTTTCCTTTTCTGGAGAGATTCCAAACCCACCTGGACAATGTGATCCTGGGCACCCTGCTCTGGGTGACCCTGCTGGAGCAGGGGGGCAGAATGAGATGATTGTCTTCCAACCCCTACCATGCTGGGATTCTGTGATCCTTTTCTGTGAGCAAGTTTGAGAGCAGGCTTAACTCCAGCAACAGCCATGTCCTCTCTCCTTTGTGTCTGTATTACTAGCACAGGCTCAAGGCACAGACTACGTAGAAACAGCCATAGGCAGGACAAATGACAACATGAACCCCTATGTCTGAGTGGCCCACACAGCTGAGAAACAGCAAAAGTCAGCAGGTTCAGTTTCTCTTGCATTTCAGAAATCCACTTAAAGCATCATCCCACCCTGTGCCAAATTCTTTCCATAATTCAAGACAAACACAGCCCCTCCAAGTTCAATGTTTCCAAAGAGCTTCTGAACATGGCCCTTGAGCTCTGTCCATGCTGAGGGTCACATGGTGCTTCTGCTCGCCTTAAGGCATGGTGTTATCACTTCATGCAAGAGAGACCTCCCTGTCCACAGGAATCAGAATTCCCAAGGAAGGCTCTGCAACACTGAAGTGCATGAGAGGGAAAGAGAGACAACCTGGCATGCTTGGTAGCAGCACCTGAAAGGACTACAGGCTGGGGTCTGATAATGAAAATCCCCCTGTGGGACACAGCCTCAGCTGTCTGTAGAAGAAAGTTCCTGGTCAAGCACACACAGCTATACAGCCTGTACCTTTGGAAAAAGAGCATTAAAGCTGAGTAATGCTGGATCCAGCATCAGCTACTGATAACTGCTTGAAAGGTAAGGAGTCCTGAGAACTTTACTCCATCAGAATGAAAAAAAAAAAAAAAAAATTCTCACGCTATTTGCTGAATAAAAAGTGGGGGAAGTGAAAAATATGCACAGTATTGATATTAAATACAGTGATTCATAAATATATAAAGAGCAAGAGCACTGCATTTCCCTGCTGATACTATTTCAAAGAGATGCCATCCAGCTGTACAAGCACTCATTTGCACACACACGAAGATGAAAGGACTCCAGCAACAGGTGGCAATTTTTGCAATGTCTGCCTACCCCAAAACCTTCTCCTGAGGTGGTGTCATAACTCATTGCCAGGAAAATTGCTTCAATATCGTATGTTTCCAACAGGTAAGATCAAAGGGAACCATGTTAGAAAAACTGAGATTCTCTGTCTATCCTTTTGCACAAACTGCTTCTATACCCTTAAAATCCAGGAAGGCAAATATACCACATAAGCTCAACTTGTCCCACACACCAGCTAACCACCCGTTGCTGAGTGAAAACAGAGAAAAAGCTCCCTCTGACTTTACATACGTTAAATGATGGAGACTGTGTGTTCCCAGTGTGGGTGCATCTACTGATGCTGCCTTTGCCCATCCTCTCTCTAATTCTTAACTATTCACACAGAGGCAGGAATTATTGATTTCCAGGCTATATTGCAGGCTCTGATTAGTCAGTGAGGTCTCAGTGGGTAATTAGAGGAATGATTTGTTGCTGTTGAACCATTTGAAAAATTGTCAGTAACCAGCCCAATATTGTCCGGTTTGTTCTGCCAACATGATTTAAAACTTTGTTGGTGTGCATCTGGAGGTTGCAGCACGGGCATATGCTTCCCTATCTGTGAACCCTAGAGTTAAAACTCTTCTCTACAGTACTCAGAGTCTTCAATTCTCATTTATAGCAGCAAGGCAACTCAGGAGAGATTCCTGGTACCTTCCCGAAAACTTGGTGCCTTCCTGGCACCTGGTCCTGAAAGGACAAAACCAGACACAAATGTGGCACTGGGGGTTTGAATGCATTTTCTGTCTCCCACTTGAGAGAAAACACTTTTTCACCTGTTGCCTATTTCTTTTCATTTCATTTCATTTCAAACCACACACATTTTTTTCCAGATTAAAGAATTTTCATCTGAAGTTAAATACAGACATTTTGGTATTCAACAATTTTTAAGATTCATATCCTCAAGGTCTGCAGAGGCCCATTCAAAAGCGTGAGGTATCCTCATCATTATACATGCCTCTACAGATGATCATAGGTCGTAACTGGTCTCAGAAAGAGTGCTATCATACAAGCAACATATTAGGCTAAAAAACAAATTAAAACCCTCTTAGTCAGAAGCTTATCTAGGCTTGAATTAACAGCCCGCGCATCCGACTCGCCGCTTGCTCTGTGCGCCCTTGCTGCAAATGTTCACCATTTCACGCTGCTTCTGTAATTGTGTTGAAAAAGGCCATCAGATTCAAAGAGCCATTTCCCATATTTCTGAATTACATTTATAGACTAAGGCACTCCAGGGTACAGCGCACGCTTATCTTTCTGCACTTTAAAACATGGCAGGGGTGCCACAGCCCTGGACTAAAGATGCATTAGCAGAGTCATGCAGTGACAAATTGCATAACACCTGCTTTTGCTAGGCTTAGCTCTAGTCTGCTATTAGTCCCTGGCTTTCAGGAACAAAGTGTTTTACACGCAAAAGAATAAAGTAAAACTCAGCCAAGGTGGAGTTGTAAATCAATGCCAGTACATTACGCTGATAAAGCTTTAGAGAATGTCACTGTCAACAGCCAGGAAGGACAAAAAGCTTGGAAGTGCAAAGTTTATGCACACAAATCTGATGATGCCTGAAGCCACAGCCTCTGTCACTTCACACCCTGCCACAGGGCAGAGACTTGGATCTATCACAAGGATCAAGTTGTTCATCCACAAAGTTCTAATCCCATCTCCCAATAAAAGATGCCATAGAGACTGTTGCTGATCTGAAAATATTGAGGCCAGGAGGCTGCCTCCCCACCCTGCCCTGACTAAGGTGTGCTGCTGGTTCCAGTAAGACTATTATGCAAGGAGGGAGAAATAACTTTTTATTCAAAGCAATGGTCTGGAATCCAGAGAACTGGCTTTGAGCTCCAAGTTTGCTGAAGATTTCTTACCGGCTTTGACTTAGCCATTTCATAGTTCTGCACTTCAGTTATCCCATTAGGAGAATCAGGAGATAACCCTTTTAACTCACGTGGGTGTTGCAGGTACATTCAAGTTGCTGAAGAGCTCTGATACAAAGATGATTTATGTCATAAAAGCACATAAGTACATTAGGAATTCTGTAGCTAGCTGATTCCTATTTCATAACACCCACCGAAACTGGCTTATAGAGTTCTTAATCCACAGATAAATTCATTTTAATCCCCAAATCTAGTCAATGGCACTGGTTTCCTTCAAGATCACCACACACAAAAATCTATCTCTCCCAGACAATCTGGTTATTAGTGGGTTAAGAGTCAAAAGAAAAAGGGGGAAATGAGATAAAGACAAAGACTAAATAAAACCACTTAATTATAATAATTCATAATTCATCAATGTTTCAGATGGTGTATTTAAACTTTTCACAAGTAGATCCTTGCATAAATTCCCACATGCAAAAGGTCAGCCGGGCTAATTTAGTTCTGTCATTCAGAGGCCAGGGCATGGACACCATACTTCAAAAGCATACAGTTAGTTTTGAGCTGAGCTGTGAAGAGAAGAAATCTCTTGAATAAATTGTGCTGGTTTTTTTTGTATTTGTTTTGTTTTGTTTATACTGTAGCAGATCCCAGTTTAACAAAAGCATGAAGGATACCAAGGCATGAGTACTCCAGAGAAAAGCGGTTATAAATTATGACAAAAATATAATGAGTAAAAACACCAAAGTAAAGAAACCACAGTCAGGTTAGATATGAAGTGTCCTGTCATAGATCAAACTTCAGCCCGAATACAGTGAACTTACCAAAATGAGTGTATCACTCCTGTAGAATGACTAATGTAATCATCTTGTTCTTGTGGCCTGACAAGAGCTTTCTGTATGAGATTTAAGGTGAGAATTTAATAACATAGTTGAGCTAGAGCTAATATCATCTGGCATTTTAAATCTCTCAGATAGAAAGTTATCAGCAGATAAAAACCTTTTTTTTACATTCAGTTAGTGATTCAGAGAGGTAAACGTGCTGAAATGGCATGACTGAAATGAAAGGTAGTGTTAACATTCATTCTTTTGCAATAAAGAATGAATTTAGGAGCTCAGTAAGGTTGGTACATAGAACTCTAGATAAAACTAAGCATAGCCTAAGCAAATGCTATTTCAAACTTACTCTTTTACACCCATGTTTCACTTTAAACCTTATCATCAAACAACATAAAAACAATTAAAAACCTCAGCTATTTCATAACTGGCTGTCTTTTAACTACGTAGTCAGCTAATACTCTTCTAGTTGCCTGTGGCACTTTGATGCAGACAAATATCCATGCGATAGTGGTAGGAAGCAATAAAGCAAACTTTATCTGAAGCCTAAATAAGCCTTAAACTTTGATGAATGAGAGAATTAGGCTCTTATTTCCCAAAACATTATTTCTGTTATGAAGGGTCATGACCTGTAGTCTTCCTGCAACCTGGGTTTTATGACAAACCTTTATCAGACTTTAAAAGGAATGAAATTGGCTTTTTGAAGGGGATGAAAAGACACAACCAGTAGAATTTTTAAAATTGGTGAAGAATTTTAAAAATGAGTGATCGAGTTGCCTGGCCAGGAGACATTTAGGCCCATGTATAGTGCCTGTAGCAGCAGCAGAGAAAGAAAATAGAGCCGAGTTAACAACTGGAGGCGTGATTTTGGTGACAATATGAACTAAACTTACTGTTTTGCTTTGATAGGTGATTTTCTAGATGAAAGGCAGGCAGAGCCTTCATGAAGCTTGACATGAGGAAAGCATTTGATGAAATACCACATGGGAAAAATATTTATTAAGCAGGAGAAGATAAAGATTAGTGCAAGGAATATAGCGGTCTGGGTTTAAAAAGGAAGTTCTTGGGCAAAATCCAGGTGTCTGCAGCTGTAGCCTAAAAATCAACGGAAACCAGTCATGTCTCATGCTTTCATATAATGGCTTCAGTTAAAACCAGGACAGAGCTATGACATTTGCTGAGGGATGTCATCGGTGAAGATGAGCATTAGCATATTGCGTGGGAAGAACCTGAGACATTCAAGAACAGGAATAGTGGAAATGGAATCAAATTGCATAGTACAAAAGTGGCATCACCTTGCACTTAAGAGACAAGGAACAAGAAGTTTTTCTGTAAGCTGAGAACTCATTAGTCAGTGATGACAGAAGGGGAAAAAGGCCTGGGGGTATTCATGGAGGACAGGATGACTGAGCCATGATGGAAAGAGTAAATACAGCCCTCATTTGTTATGAGGTAAAATGTTTCTGGTAGAAACAGGGAAGTATCTGTGCCATTGTAGAGATCATAGGTGCACCTGCAGTACACTTCTAGGCAGCTGTATTTAAACAGAGAAAAAAATTTGAGTCTAGAGTGGGTGATTAGGATAATCAAGGAAACAAACACCTTTGTCTTCCAAAAGGATGCGAACAGAAGTGAAATGAAGGCTTCAGGAATCATAGATGCTGTCCACAAGCATAGCAGAGAATAAACATCTATGAGGAGAAATAATGATTTATGCTGAAGGGCAGCGTGGGCACAAAAAAGCATCAGTTTGTCATGATCACATATTAAGATAGAGATCAGAAGAGGAGACAGACAGAAAAGCCATCTTCTTAGGGGAAAGTGGTAACAAGAACCCAAAGAGGAACAAGAACTCCTAGTTTAAGGTGCAGTGTGATCCCCTTCCTATATTATAGGACATAATATTACACAACATAAAATTACATGTCATACAACATTATATGACACTATTATATGGCATATAATACTATATGACATAAATACTTGCAGAACAGTGGACTTGCCTCAGCCTGAGTGATCCCTTCCATTCCCATTTCTCCGTGCATTTCTCAAAAAAACCAAACAAAACAAAACACACCCCACAAATTTTCCCTCCCCTCTCCCCACTTGCAGTCCCAACTCAAATACTGGTAGTTGAATTTAGATGGTTTTCTGAAATACGTAGACGTTTAAGAGCTCAAAAGGATGTAGCTTTCCTTCGCACATAGCTTTTTCACCCTTTCTCTCTGAACCAGCTGAATTCTAAATACCAATATGAGTACCCAAAGTAACTTGATATACATGGTATACATCAAACAGTTGAAATTGAGACTTCAATCCAGCTAAACATATGCCAGGGGTTGGAAGGGACCTCGAAAGATCATCCAGTCCAACCCCCTGCCAGAGCAGGATCACCTACACCAGATCACACAGGAACGTGTCCAGGTGGCTTTTGAGTGTCTCCAAAGAGGGAGACTTCACAACCCCCCTGGGCAGCCTGTTCCAGAGCTCTGTCACCCTCACAGTGAAAAGATTCCTCCTCGTGTTGACATGGAACTTCCTATGTCTCAGCTTCCACCCATTGCCCCTTGTCCTGTCATCGGGCATCACTGAGAAGAGCCTGGCTCCATCCTCCCGGTGCTCACCCTTTATGTATTTATAAAGATTGATGAGGTCTCCGCTCAGCCTCCTTTTCTCCAGGCTAAGAGAGATGCTCCACTCCCTTAATTATCTTTGTGGCTCTGCACTGGACTCTCTCAAGCAATTCTATGTCCCTCTTGAACTGAGGGCCCCAGAACTGGACACAGTACTCCAAAAGCAGCCTTACCAGGGCAGAATAGAGGGGCAGGAGAACCTCTCTCGATCTACTGGACACCCCACTTCTAATACACCCCAGAATGGCATTGGCCCTCTTGGCCACAAGAGCACATTGCTGGCTCATGGTCAGCCTCCCATCAACTAGGACCCCCAGATCCTTTTCCCCTTTGCTGCTTTCCAACAGATCAGTCCCCAACCTGACACCTGGGGTCGTTCTCTCCCAGATGCAAGACTCTACACTTGCCCTTGTTGAATTTCATCAGATTTCTTCCTGCCCAACTCTCCAGCCTGTCCAAGTATCTCTGAATGGCAGCACAGCCTGCTGGTGTGTCAGCCACTCCACGCAGCTTGGTGTCATCAGCAAACTTGCTGACAGTGCACTCTGTGCCCTCATCCAGGTCATTGATGAATATGTCGAACAGAACTGGTCCCAGCACCGACCCTCTGTGGGACCCCACTAGTTACAGGCCTATGTAAGTGGATAATGACTAAGGAGCTGCTTATGAATGTCTTGGGAGATATTTGGAGAAGAGGTTTATGGTTTCAAAAACTTTGGTGAAGGGGGATTCAGTCTCCTGTTGTTATTGCTTGTATTGACTATGCAGTGCAGAGTGTAATTAACCTTGTCAGGCTAATTTGCTGATATGCCCGATAATGTATTTCTTTTTCAAAGTAAAAATGCACACTCTATGAAGACAGCTGCCCCTTCTTCTGAGTTGTAAACCCATTGAGAAGGTAGATATTTAAGTCTTTAACCACCTTTCTCTGGAACTAAACCCTTAATCAATTCAATTTTTAATAGCTGTTTGATATCCCAACAGGAGTGATTTTACAAGCTAGTTTCCAACTTTTCTCACTACCGAATCAACTAATACAAGATTGTGTTTTCAGCCACGTACGTAAAGCAACTACAAAAGAATCCTTATTTCACCACTGCAACCTTGTCATACACTGGATACTTCTGATCCACAAATGCATATATGAATATCCTTCATTTAAAGAACACTTCCCTCAATTGAGTAATGCTCTTTAAAAAAGGGGGATAATTAATGTGCTTAAAGTTAGATGCGTTGTTAAGCTCTTTGCCACAACAGGTGCTCTGCTCAGGTGCACTTGGACAGGATCCAGATACTCGGAGCTACTAGCCTGGAAGTGCATCAGACAGTTAAAAAGCTCCTTTTTTTGTGAATCATAGCTCCTGATTGGGCTTCAAAGCCTGTGTAATTACAGCAGCTATTTAATGATCTTATCAACAGAATCCATATTTTAAAGCTGCCTTTCTCATTTGTGAGGTACCCAGAACTAGAAATTATACTCCTGTTATTTATTCTTTCCAGTGATCTTTTCTTATAATCTTCACAGAGAATTTTGTAAGCGCTTCTAATTACACCAGAAGCATTCCAGGCCCTGCAATGTGTTGCTACGTTGCTGCAGTCGATGTAGAAGAAATGGCTGTTCTGGCTTAAATAGTATGTGACTACAGCTGTCTTAAACAGGAATGATGGTTTTGGTGAGGTCTTCAGCCAGAAATCTGATTTTCTATCTGCTTTTATAACACAGCAAAATGAACAGTCATGAGGCAAGCCCAAGACAGGTTTGAAATGAGAAATTTTAAGGGCTATTAAACTTGCTAAAAATGTTCCCAGTGGATCAGCATAAACTTACTTAGTGCCTCTATTTCTGTAATTGTGATACAGTGGCACCATTTGCAGCATTCAGTGGTCTATTCAGCAAACTCCTACAGTTTGGTGGTAGCAGCCTTGGCTGCCACAAACCCAAGGAGGACTATCCCAGCATCTGCACACCTGAAACAGGGTTCTGGTTTATTTTATATCTCTGACATTTTTCATGAGTCTTATCGTGCTGAGTCTTGTTTTAAGTTTCTTTGTTGCTTATTTTTGATGGTTATCTTTTTTCTTTTTCTTTTTTTTTTTTTTTTATTTGCAGATGGGTTTGATTGCTTTTATATTAATTAGGAAAAAAAAAACCAGGCTTGGAAAGAGAGGCTAGATAACCTTTTTTTCCCCCAATCTATGGGCAAATCAGAGACATCCAAATTAGTGTTAATTTGCCCAATACACCACCAAAGTGAATGTAGCCAGGTGAAGAAAGAAAATGCAAAAGGTCACAGTTAGTGATGGACATTCTGCTCAAATCCAAGACAAAGCATGGAAAAAGAGTATGGACAGGTCATATTTTACACTTCTAGGCAAGTTTAGTTGAGAATATGAATCCAAAGGAAAGGAATGAGTCCATGCTGAAAGTTAAGATAGGAAATAGATGTACTGGGCAATAAGAGGCACCTCCTAATCATCAGAGCTTTGAATAGACTTTTGGACAGGACCTGCATCCATAACTTCTGCCTTCAACTGCCTGTGTAATTGCTGTGGACAATATGAGATTTGTTCTAGATTTACACTGGGGCTACTGAGAGCAGAAGCCAGTCTTTTAATGTGAAAGAGGTCCCCTGAGAGACATTGCCAGCTAGTGAGAATTTGCATCATAAGAACTGCGATGACAGTGATATCAGAATGTGCCCTGTCAGCAGGCATACAAGTATTGAGATTTTGATTTAATGTCTGAAGTACTTGGCATTGGAGAAAAAGTCTGGGAATCAAGGAAACCATACAGGTCTTTGCCTTTCTGCTCTAGGTCCTGCCTTACCATCAACACCCAGTATAAACAGCTGTAAAACCCCATATCTGACCAACACCTTTTACAAGTGATGCAGATCATATCTGAGCACTCTAATACACCCTTCACAGATGGCCCAAGCATCCTGGAAGGAAACCTGGGGAAGTTTCTCAGCCTCATGTCTCTATAGAGGGTGCAAAATGTGGAACTAACTTGACAGCCTCTTTAAGTTTCAGAAAGGATGGACTGGCAGAATTAGGTGTGCCCTTAGAAATAGTCACAGCCATCATCTGCTTTATTTCAGCACAGAACTGGTCTCTAATGTACACTTCTGCAGTATCACAAAGGAGCTGTGAGGCCATGCTGGCTGCCAAACCAGAGATTCCTCTTGCACAGGGAATTCATGCATTGCAGAGCCAGAAACACCTACTCTGTATCATTTTCCCTCCCTGTGGAGTTTATGTAGGCAAGTGTCAGCAGTAGCTCACGACCACAATTCTCCAGCTGCTGCAACAGCTGCTTGGGGCCAGGGTCGACCTGGATAGCATTAGAATAATCATAAGGCTGCTTTGAATTGTCCCAAGAGCTGAACCATCTGGCTTAATTTTCCAGAGGAGACCACACTTGCCCGTCTCAGACCCACTCTCAGGATTTCCTTTTCCACAACTCAAATCCTTCCTCACACAGAAAGAAAACCATAGGTGCAGGTTAGATAGAGCTGCTGAGTATGTCCAACACTGGATTTGAGGGGGAGCGAGAGGGAGGATTACCCTGGTACTGCTACCAGCGTATTTTCTTGTGTCATGAGCAGATCTTTAGTAAGTGACTGACAGTGCTTCAGGCACTTTAACCAACTGCTGCCCTCATTTAATGCCAAGTTTGCCCAAATCTTTTGCTTCTGCCAATCAAACCTCAAGTACGCCTTCCAAAGTTTGTCTTGGAATAAAATTCGTCTTTTTTGCCACACTGATTCGGAAAGCCATCCGACAGAGCTCTCCTGATCAGCAGGAGGGGAACAAGATATTTCCTGGAATAAAGCTCTTCATTAAAGGACTTTCCCTACCAGGGAAGCACAGTGTGGTTGTTAGAGCATGTAATTAGAAGTCAAAGGACTAAAGCTTAAATAAAATAGCTGTGTGACTGAATTATTAACTTCCTTAGCTATTAATTTGCAATATATACCAACTCATCTCCATCATAGGGATATTGAGAGGCTTAATCAGTGAATATACCTGAAGCACTATAAAATGCTGAAAACCTGAATACTTGGCTTTGTGGAGGTGACCATTTTAGTAAACACTTATAACTGAACTAGGAAGCTAGTAGATTTTGAGCTAAAAAAAATAAATAAAATGCACCTGCAGTAGGACTTTAACACTTTCCTCTCTTCAGACTTGGAATAAGTTAGCTGGAAGCACAGGTAAGAGTAAGTTGTGCTTTATTAATGAACAATACTACTAATTGAATTATATTTTTACTAGTCCTAAAAGTGTATCTTGCTATCATGAGACAAAATTTATGAGCATTTGAGTCCAGCATCCCTTCCCTAAAGCAGAGAAAATAATCTTCAGCTTCTACTGAAAGCCTTACTTGCATGTCAAAAAAAACAAAGAGGGAAAAGAAAGTCCTCAGAAAAGGAATGAAATTTAGAGAAGAGACAAAAAAAGCATATTCAGGAGACTTAGCTGTTTATTTTGTAGTGTATTATAACAATTGGAAGCAACCCAGACTTATTTTCCCTTTATAAAAGTCCAGGTGGAGTCCCCATCCCTGGAGGGGTTTAAAAGACATGTACATGTGCTGCTGAGGGACATGGTTTAGTGGCAGACTTGACTGTACTAGGTTTATGGTTGGACTCAATGATCTTAAAGGTCTTTTCCAACCTAAATGATTCTATGATTCATCAAATCATCAGTAGGCATATTTAAGCAAGACCATTATTATTCCGTATTCTCTACCTCACAATCTAACAGTGCCTTCATACATAGAATTACCCAGACCATGCACCTTCGCTCCTAGAGGCATGGATATTTAAAGGACAGTTCCCATGAAAATGCTGTTCCATCTCAGAGTCTAGAAAGGAGCAATGCAGCAGGAGTGGAGGCTGCAGATGGAGAAAGAAGATGCAGTAAACAGCAGCCATGTGTAAAATAGCTTCTTAAACCTACCTCCTGCTTTCCTCCTCAGAAGTCAGTAAACACGATGGTTTGAAAACAATCCCCAGCAGTGGGCAGTTTTGTCCTCGGCCAGTCACAACAATAGCATAAACAAGAAGTTATATTGTCCTTATAACCACAAAAGCACATGCACCTAGAAGAAGTTAGTAAGGAGATTCATGTGGCCGTTTTAAGGTACCAATTTGACAGTGCATTTTAGGCAGACTCCTCGAGAAATAGTGAGCTTAACTATGTATTGATGAAGTAGGAACCCAACTGATAGTCCAGCCCTCTGTGCCACATGCTACACGAACACACGTACAGACTGGCCTCAAAGAGCTTGCAAACCAAACAGAATAAAGGAAAGTAGTGTTATGCAGGTTGGAGAGATGACCTGTTTCCATCCAAACAGTTCAGCAAAGATTCAAACTTTCTAATGTGCTTGAGCTACTCCTGTATCCAGATATAAAAACTGATACCCTTCTGTCCCTTATTTAAGACTTGGCCAGAGCTGCAGAACATGGAGATACTACAGAACGCTACAAGGCAAGGAAAAAAGAATCCAAGACTCAAGTCCTGAGCACAATTATCCCTTAATAATATGATAATGCCACACTCATAGGTTAGAAAAATATATTTTTCTCCTTACATCACAAATCACCTTAACTCCCAACATTGCTTCTAGAAATTTTCCAGAGCTGTACTTATCTCTTGACATTTCTCTGTTTGCCTTTACCTTTTGCTAGGATGCTTTTCAGGTCTCTTGCTCTTCAAAACAGATTCTAAGAAGAGAGTGAATATCTTTTGAGTAAGAAACTAGATCTGTAAGAAAGGGGGAACTACGCATGAGATGCTCATGGCTACAGGAGCAGTGCAAAATGCTACAGGTTATGAAGAAAGAACAAAAGATCATCTTTTCATTGCAAGCATGAGAAACCAGAACTTTTATGATGGAATTCCTGAAAATACTAAGCAAAACAAGGACAAGTAAACAATGCCAGGAGCTTGGGGACAGAGTAATGAAACCAAAATGATTCATAGCAATTTATAGTGAATGCCATCAAGTTGCAACTCAGTAATGGCACAGGAGGGACAACTTAAACCAGACAAGATTCTGCACAAGACAAGTATGGAAAAGGCTGCACCTTACAGTCACAACATAGTTGGCGTTACTGATGGAGTCTCTTAGCTGTGAAAATTCCTCTCCCAATTTGGGGCTTTGAATGGCATTTTGCATGCCCTTCAGGGCAAGAATTGATGTGAGCACTGGAAAATCATTTGGCTTGTGGATGGACTTAATGTGAGATAAGCTGTGTGGCATGGAACCGCATCTAGCAGGCGTGGGAAGGAGTAGGCACTTGAAGGCTTTATGGCATGTTTATAGAGACTCAGACACTAAGACAAAGGTCATCTTGTCTTTTGGACTGTAAGACAACTCGAGACAGTATGTCTTTTGCTAATCAGTAAACAAACAGCAGGGAACAATAAAGTCCTGGCTTTGACAAGCCTCGAGATGCTGAAGCAGGGGAATAGGGGGAGAAGGGCGAGAAGGGCTGAGCAGGTTATTGAGTAAAATTTTTATCTTACAGAAATACCACAGGTTTCAAAAGTGACCAGTGTGGACTAGAGAAAATGGCCTGTAAATAAATCAGAAAATACTTGACTTCAAATTCTATGTCACTGGCAAATGGGAATTAAGGTCTAATTATCACACTGACATGTTTCAAAATAAATTAAAAAAAAAAGCAAAACCAAACCAACCAAACAAAAAAATCCAAGAAATAAAAAGCACACAATTGCTGCAACTGTTACAGTGACAAAAGAAATATCTGCATGTCGAGCAGATGTCAGATATTGCAGAGGCGTATATGTACTTGCAACTTTAAACAGAAAATTTTCTAAAATTAGAGGCATAACCTGTTGCCCTAATTGCAACATACACATAAATCTTGGCTGGAGGGAAAAGTGCTGATTTCATCTTTCTCTTTTTCCACACACAGAACCTGACTTCTGAGCCCAAATAAACTGCAATAAAAGAATCAGCAGCATCTTTAGATGGATTCAGCCCCATCTCTGAGTGCTATTATTTTTCCTTTTCATCCTAATACTGTTATTTGCAGATGTAAAAAGAAAGTCGTATAAATGATTGCATTTGCATTGTTATAAGGGGTAATAATAGTATCCTTTGCTGAGATTACATGATGTGCCACTCCTCAAGATATGGACTAACTTTCCACAAAAAATATTTGTGTAAAGAGCCCGTCACTGACATTTATTTAAATACTCCATATAAACTATGGCTTATTATTATTATAGTCACAGTCTCAAGACAAATGCAGATGTAAATGAAGTGGGTTAAGCCAAAGATAAGGTTCTTCAATAAAGAATCCATGTGCAAAACAGTACAGAAATTTCATCCCTACTATAGCAACATCAGACTTCTTTAAGGCATCCTCACAGAGACAGATCTTTAAGACACCTATATGTGATGAAAATGCGTGCCCAGGAGACGGTTTTTTTCCCCTTTTTTATTCAGTTGTCTCTTATGGCACATATCATGCAATCTCTTGGTTTAACCAAGGACTTAAAGAGACTCCAAACACCAGAGAGCTGCTCTGTCAAAGGCAAAGAGCCACGGCTCCACTGAAGTCCTTAAAGCCAAGACACATTTGTCCAAACTCTGGCCTGATGTGTGACAAACAGAAAGCAGCTCTCAAGTAACAACCTGCAGAAAAAGGCTCAATACCACATTCTGTGTTAGGTGTGGAAGAAAGAATGAGAAGGAAAGTATATCAGGGAAAAAAGAAAAAAGTTTGCTAATTTGAAGGATCTAGTGATGGGCTCTGTACTAGGTATTGTCACTCCAGACAGAGATGTTGGAGTTACAACAGATAGCACTATGAACCTGACAGACTGGTGCTCAGTAGTTATCAGAAATGCAACTCAAATGTTAGAAATTATTCTGAAAGAATTAGAGAACAAACCCAAAACCCCCATCATTATTATCTTGATTACTATGTTCAATTCAGGTCCCCTCAGCTCAAAAAAGAATATAACTTGAAGATTATACTATGTATCCTCTTGATGTCCACCCTTTAGCTATTGATCAGCATTGATCATAGCACATAGAAACATAGAAATGTCTGGGTTGGAAGGGACCTCTAGAGGTCACCTAGTCCAACCCCCCTGCTGAGAGCAGGGACATCCTC
>JAAGNO010003798.1:46104-63083 GCA_033439905.1 Ceryle rudis | reverse complement strand
TGCCCTGGTAAGGCCACATCTGGAGTATTGTGTCCAGTTCTGGGCCCCCCAGTTCAAGAGGGACATAGAACTGCTTGGGAGAGTCCAGCACAGGGCCACAAAGATGATTAAGGGAGTGGAACAGCTCTCTTATGAGGAAAGACCGAGGGAGCTGGGGCTTTTTAGCCCAGAGAAAAGAAGACTGAGGGGTGATTTGATCAATATTTATAAATACATAAAGAGTGAGTGCCGGAAGGATGGAGCCAGGCTCTTCTCGGTGATGCCCGATGATAGGACAAGGGGTAATGGGTGGAAGCTGAGGCATAGGGAGTTTCACAGAAACATAAGGAGAATTTTTTTCACAGTGAGGGTGACAGAGCACTGGAACAGGCTGCCCAGGGGGGTTGTGGAGTCCCCTTCTCTGGAAACATTCAAAACCTACCTGGATGGGTTGCTGTGTGACGTAATTTAGATGATCCTGCTCGGGTAGGGGGTTGGACTGGATGATCTTTCGAGGTCCCTTCCAGCCCCTGACATTCTATGATTCTATGATCAGGAAACCACTTCTGCAAATGCATGTCCCACTATCACCACTTACCAAATTTCAGTTCATAGTGAAAGACAGCTCCAGAAAGTGTGAACAGGATCACTCTCAGGTGAAAGACGCACACCAAGAGTACACTGTTCATGCTCTAATCACTACTGGATGTGCCCATGAGACCAAACTAGTCCAAAGCAAAATTCACAATCCATGGTGTGAACATCATGCCTTTTGTTCTGCAAATTTACTCCTACTGATCTGCATTACTTGCTAAGGTAGATAGATACTGCTTTAGTTGCCTAACCGTAAATGAACGGGACAGTGAAAAACACTGTGTACCAAGTTACTAGGACTACATTTAATTCTTGTAAAACCACAGCATTATTTCATTTTCAGGTGAATTCTGAGTCACACTATCTTGAATTTGCAGCACGATGAGTCTCATTTCTCCTATGCATAACCAATGTGGATACATGGCTGAGACAACAGAGGACAGTAGGAAGTAAACTACATTAACAAGCTCTAAAGCAACTAAAATTTAAGTGACAGACACTTCAAAGTTCTGGTATTTAGAGCTTTGGGGAAGAGGGATAGCACGGATGAAGTCTGCAGTGGACAGAAGGAATATCTTACACATGAATAATTTTCAACACAGAAGGACTGTCTGTCTTCCCATGGCTGCACAGATCACATTATCTCAAAGTCTCAAAACCAGCTTGTGAACGGCTTTCGTGGGAGATTTACTCATGACTTCGTAACAAAGACGCATGTATGGTCAGTTACCTCATAACTGCCTCCCTACAGCTAGCCTCAAAATTCAACTGGGGAGGAGGAGAGGAAAGAGAAAATTCAGAACTTCTCCTCCCTCTGCACAATGGCACAGTATCTAGATACATTTCTTTGAAGAGTCTTATTAAAACAAACAAATCAAACAAACAACAGCAAACTAAACCTTTCCTTTGAATTTAAAAAAAAAAATCAGTTAGGTATGCCTATAGGCCAGTTAAATTCTCCCGTCTCTCTGTCCTTACTTCATTTATCTTTTTATTACATATTTTTAAAATGCAGTAGTTCAACTTTGCTAAATATTTTGCTTTAAGGACTGCTTAGGTTATTTTTGTGAAATATACAAAAAAAGAAAAAGAATAAAGCTCCCAATACAGGGAAGTAGAGATTTTCAATTACATTTTCTTCCAGTAGTGCTTTATTGTAACTGCAGGATGATCTTACCTACACCAAAGAGTTCTCATTGGAAGAAAAAGGATTAAAAAAGGAAATTTGAAAGTTATCTGTGTGACAACAGCTTAGAAGAGCTAATGCCAGAGAACCAAGTAAAACCTTGAAAAAGTACTTAGTAAAAATCGTATTTGCTCAGTTTTTATATTGTCCCGTAATACTTATAATGCAACCAAGCACTTAAAAGATCTTACGTTGTTGTTGTTATAACCTGGAGAAAGGGGTTTATTCTCTTAATTTTTAACTTCAGAGTATAATATAACTTTCAATTTCATAAGGATGAAGCTTAAGCCTTTACCATATATGTGTGATAAAAATGTATGTTTACTTACGCTTCATTAAGGGGAACAAAAATGAAATCTTTCTCAAAAATGTCAACATGCCGTGTCCATGTTTTTACTCGCCCGTGTCGTCTTTGTTGTATTCTGCAAGAAGAAACCAACACGTGATTTGTAGTGTGGCCTATGTTAATTGAAAGTCAACTTTTCCAGGTATTTTCCCCTTAACAGCTTCTTCAGATTTTCAAGGCATATTCCCTGTTTGTTATAGGTCTGGATGAATAGTAGAGTTCTGTTAGTATGACAGTTTTGTCCATGAGGATTTTACCCCTGTAAATCATCGGTTCTTGTAGCCTTCAGTGTACTTAGTTCTTAATGAAACTGACTTAACAGACTTACGAAAGGTTTGAAGTTTCATGAATACTTCTTCTTTCTCTTTGATTAAGGCGTTTATAGAAGAATGAACTGAACACATGTATTCGATCAGCATCTTCTTTTTTCAGTTTTTCAAGTACCAAATATCTAATTTGTTAAGGGGGGAAAAAAAAAAGAAAAAGACAAATTCATAAAGGTGTTAACTCAAAATATTCATCACCAGAGTAAAAAGGACTGCCAAAAGCACTACCTCCCCACCAAACTGCTGCAGCCTCTCACAATAGCTGTCAGAATATCATAACTAATCTCAGAAAAATCATTAATGCAACACGTGTCAGTATTTCAAGGTATTAAGTACCGTGCTCAATCAACAAGTTGTTCTTCTGTTGTGTTTATATCATGTCAGGAAAACAAATTTCCAATGAGTTTGTTACAAACGACCTACCTAGGAAAAGACCCATATTTTGTAACTGAGCCAGCAGATCTCCAAACACTCCCAGAGTGATGCACTAATCTTCTTTTCACCTCTACATTATTTCAATAGACTGAAAATTATACACATACACCTTATGGGCAGCATAAACACAGCAACATGTAACAATTTAATACATTCTTAGCATCTGTAGCATCAGTGACACCTAAGAATTAATTTATGTATTATGTTAATTAAAAAAAAAATAAAATCCAGGGTCCCAGACACTACAGAAAAAACAACCAAACTTTCCATTTTTTTTTTTTATCCACTTGCAGTTAAAATTCCTCTGCAGAGGCTACAAAATTTTAAAGAATCTTTTTTCCAAGTAAGAACGATCACTGTCATGCAGGATAGGAAAGAAACCAACATCTCTTTCAAAAGCACCAAGTAACTTTTAAAAATCAGACCTATGCATAGTTGGAGACCAAGTGTTACCAATTGACCTATGAATTTTTAATGTCAGAGCTTTTCAAGTTTCAAAGTAAAAGAGGACTAAAATCGATGTAAAACAAAACTTACTTTAAATAAAAATCAATAATAACATCATTTAAAAATTCTCCTTCATTTAGACAATGGAGGTCTTCGTTGGTTACAGAGATACCACCTTTAGCTGGAGGAGGTGGATAAACTATCAACCTGAAAGAAAAATACATTCAATAATAAATATGAAGCCAAAAAAACCTCAGGAAACTGTTACACAGAAAAGATAAATATCTTACTTTTCTATAGGACCAATAAATACTGTATGTGGTTCTCCAATTTCTTCATCATCATCAAAATATGGTAACTGTTTATTTCGCTGCTGCATTTTGGACTCAGAAGCAACCTTACAAGAATAAAATCAATGTTATTATGCATACTGTGCTCAAATTAGCCAAAAAGGTAATAAAGCTTTGTGAAGTGCAGCAAGTATAATATCCACTGCTTTTGAGAAGGACTTCAAGTTGTTTTTTTACCTTCCCTAGTTCATTTATTACATTTACGTCTGTTCTCATTTCTTGCAGAGGCCATAGAACTTTCAAATTCTTTAAGAGGGAGTTTTGTTTAAAGAAAGCATTAACTAAATGTAACTACAACACTACCACTTAATTTCTGGTTTGAAATATTACAATTTTGCTAGTAGATTAATCCAAAAACAATTATGTTGTCCAATTACAGGTACAAACTTCTTGTCCCTCAATAACTTTGAGATGACAATACTACTTGTGTACCATTGTACAACCTCACAGTCAAACTAAACACACTAAAACGTACTGTGAATGCACAGACTATTTCCCATACTATCATAACCTGCCATGGACTGACCAGTCTGGGAATCCTCATAAAAGTCAGAAGTTGTTTAGTCTAGTGACTAGCACACAATCTTCAGTGTATTTGTAACCCAAATAATATGTCGACTTTGTTATAAAACAAAAAACATAATTACATTTTTTATTTTGTTTTCTCTGTGAGATGGACTTCCTTTGGAATTGTCTTCCAAGGACTTAGTAAATGCAACAAGCCTGCCATTGGCTTCTTCAAAGGAAATTTTCACAAAGAAGTCAGAAATATTATTTCTTATACCAATGTCAGTAATTATTTTTTCAAATATTGAGTTTGCATGAGGATCAAGACCCGTTTCAAAAATCAAAATAATGTACTGTTCTTCTTGACCTATGAAAAAGCAGAGAGAAAATGATTTATTTCAAAACAAAATAAAAATGACACAATTACAAAAAGATTCCAAAGAATCACAGGTCAACATGTCAGCAGTGTGTATACAATATATACAGTAATATACACGTATGCAGATAGACTGAAGGATTAACTACCAAACCCTTCAACCTGGATTTGCAAAATGAATGCATTTAATTTCAGCCTTAATCTAGAAATGTTAATTATTACATCCGACAGATTTTTAATAGACATTGAATGCAAAGCCAAAATGCACTTTGAAACAACAGCTTCTCTGCTTACTGACTGTAATCAATACTTTCTCTTTTTCTTATTACAGTTCCTGTCCTGTTGTTTCAATATAATTCCAGAAAATAAGTATTCAGCATAATTTCCTCTCTATATAGGGAAACATACATGCCCTCATTTCTCCCAGGTCAACACTAAGTCTAGAGCAGCTCTCTCAAGAATCAATGAAAAATCAATCAATATACTCATCTGTGGAAACTTATTAGAAAAGGAGAACTGTCTTAAGAATGTAGATGAGATTTTGTGGTCCCAATGTTTATTATAAAAATAGCTTTCAACTACTTAGCCTCTTCAATATCTACGTGGCACTTTTAAGATTTCAGCCTAGCTTTCTTTCTGAGATTGAAAAAGGGAAAGTGGAAAAAAAAACCAGCCAACAAACCAAAACAAAAAAGCCCTAACATTTTACAGTATGTAAGACTCGATCATTCTGCTAGATTCATGGTCTGTCCTGATCCTAGAAGGTTACACTATAAAAACATCATTGCTTTTTTAAAATTTTACACATTGAAGTTGCTATAGTATATAAGCCCAGAGGCCTCCAGCCTTTTAGCTGAAACTGTCTGTAAGAACCACTTTTATATGGCTATATACGGCACTGACATCAACAGGTCAGCTCCTTCAGACAACAGAGATTCTCAGAACCTGACAGGTTGAAAAAAATACTTTAACTTAGGGTAGTCAGCAAGTAGGATGGAAAACTTAAACCATGACTTAGAAAGCGAAGAGAATATTGAGGAGGGGAAAAAAATTGCAGCTAACTGCTTCTAGACTTAAATGGAAAAATAAGCATGATGCTTTTTTAGAAAGTCTATCACATATTAGAAGCAGAAAGTTCTAACAAAATTACTGATTCTAGGCAGAGGTTCTTGGATACAAAAGTACAAAAACCTGTAATGGCAATTTCACCAACGGAACAGTTATTTTTCTCTCATCAGGTTTCTGTTACCACAGAAACAAAAATCTCTTCAGGATCTCTGAACCACTGGCAACCAGTTTTCTTTTGTAAAAAGTATGCATCTGAACAAGGAAAGGAATTTAAAACATCACACTAATCACAATTTTCATCTCCTTACACAGGTAAAGGGATCCAATGACCTAGAAGGGCAAAGCCCTTCCTTCATGTCTTGTTACAAAAAACCCCACAACTCTCTGGCCCCCGTGAACACACTGTGAACCAAATACTCTCAGGTGCTCTTTTTCGCTTGTTCTTGCCAGCCCTAATAAATCTTGTATTTATTTTGGTATAGTGGCTTGGCTACAACAGGTCAGCCTACACCTTTACCCAAAGTTGGAGAATGTGAGTCAGATCAATCAGCTATTTATTATATAAATAATACCTGCTCACATCATCTGAAAAATAAAAATGCAGTAAATTGGACTAAGAGGAATTATTTAGGAAGTCAGACACAAGAATAGGATTCAGGCTGGAATTCTTAGTCTCATGTAGCTCACTCAGAGCTGCAGGGACCTGTTTAAGAGAATAGTTTAGGACACACACATAACCGTTTCTTTTTAGTTATTCTTAACATGGCAAGCTAACTGTTGTGCAAAATAATTCTTCGGCAGCATACTACCCAATTCACTGGACACAGACTTCAAGTATCTAACTGGATTTTGGGTGTTCCTATTTGGGAACTAGGAATTTTACACAGCTATGGATTCAGGCTTAAAGTAATTTCATTGCTCACAAAGCAAACGGCAGCTGTGTTAACAGAACATACTCTGAAGTATCAAGTACAAGAAAGCAGTTGCGTGTAAAACTAGCTCAGTGTCACAGCCTGAGAAAGAAAAGCTTGGGGGGAAAAAGGCTGCAAGAAAAAGCAAGGGAAGGGTTTCTTATCCAGACAACTCGGGAAGCTTTTCCTTCCTTCACTTGTAAACACTTTTGTTCACCTGGGGTCTAACACCTGCTCCCAAGATTGCCTGTAGCTCCCTCACACACTCTCCAATTACTTTTGTAATTATAATAACACTTACAGCTCATACTTTTTATAGGAGGTGGACGGGTTATTATAATAGTATTATATGTTAGAAGCACACAATTCTGAGATTGTTGAAGGCATTCTTCCACCATTTGAATGCATCATGTACCTATGAATCTGAATACAAGTATAAATAACCACAAAATTTAGCCTAAAGAAAAGCCTGTTTAAGGGGAAGAGGACTCCATGCTAATTTACAAATTAGTGTGCATATTAAGATGCTAGACTCCTGAAGTTGAAATTAAACTTAATTTTAAAATACAGGAAGACAATTCACTTATTTTCCAAGCAGGTATTCATCTACATCACAGTATCACTACAAGTATATGGAAAAAAAAAAAACAAACCCAAACAACTAAGGCTGTAAAGAGAACAGCACAAAAAGCAAAAGCAAAAATACCAAAAGCTGTCATGTAAGTGTAAAGGCCAATGTACAAAAAGCTAAAGAAATCAACTTGCCTTCGTTCAATACAAATATTAATGAAACAAGTTATACGAAAAAGACAAAATGTTGTAACTAGCATGTGTCTGGACAAACAGAAGACTACAAGCTGTTCCAAACTGTACTCCTCATCAGCCTGGGAAGGCCATAGTGTCTGGAAAAAAACCACCAAACTTGTCCCAGCCAATGATTCCAATTTTAATCTTTAGTGCACTACATCATGATCCAAACCATTGAAACACAATTTAAAGTGAATAGTAGACTAAAATTGTTTTACTTACTGTCTCCTCTACATTCATACCAGACATTATCTTTACTCATTTTCAGCTGGTCTCTCAGGCTACTACAGGTTGATGGTATCGTTTGTAGGAAAACTACCGGCAATTTTCGGACACTACACCATTCACATTTGGTAAGTTCTGAAGTTTTCAGGTTAATCTCTCTAGTATCATTCTCCGATTCTAGGAGAAAATAATGATATATTAAATTATATTAAAAATTATGTAGATTTCCTTTACAAATTACCCCTTGAAATCAAGTAGTTTGAAATTTAAAACACATCCAGGAAGTGTTGTCAATATCTTAAAAGACAAACTGAACTCCACAGTCACCTCAGTAAAGTAATCAGAAACAGTTTTCTTCTCACCAACTTTAATCTAGTTTTTGTTCCACAGAAAAAACCCCACCATTTCAACCGACATAAATTTGCAACTATTACTATGAAACATTTTACGATAGGTTTGTAGAAGTTCCCTTATTGAAAATAAAATGGAGAATAAACACATGCAGAGAAATAATCTGATTGTCTGAGGAAAATAAGGTACTGCTCTCAGTTTACTACCAAAGAGAAATGTGAACAGCATGGTAATTTTTTAACAATACGTTTGATGCTGCTGGTGCCAATGCTGAGTAGCGTCTACTGAACTGCAAAAATGGAAGTAAAAATGTGTGAAGTCAAAGTTCTTCAAATTTGGTAGAACAGTAGTTTGCAGAGCAGCAGAAATGGACTAGTTAGGTCTGTGTAGCACATCTCCTTGCACTGATTCTCATTTATCTCCCTAGGGAGATACATATGAGAAAATGAAGGTAGTAACTACATGAAGATTTATAGATGATTCCTAGAGCCTTCTCTCCTTTTTGTTTAAAACAAGTAACAAAATAGCTTTCCAGGGCTAGGCTGTAATACCTCAGTCTCTAAACCAAAACTCCAGTTTTCTCTTTTCTAAATGAAAACACTTTCCTTCATTCATTTTATCTGACTTCCCACTTTCAGAGGCACACTGTAGTAATGACAATCCCAACTTAGAACCACATTTAACCCGTTTAACTGACGCATACTGGTCTCTTAATAGTGTCTAGGTAGAAGGTCCTTGCTAAAACATGAGCTAGCTGGTCCTTGAAGAAAACTCTGCACCGAGCTGAAGTATACTGAATTTTATCTGTGAGAAAGACAGTCATTTTCAGATGAAAATTTAAATTATATACAGTCTTTTGTATGAAGAGAGTTATCTTAAAATACATTTCACCATAAACACATTAACCTGTGAACAATACTTCCTGTAACACTGACATAAGGCAAACATAGGACTAATCCATTAAAGGCAATGGGAATAGTGTTTTTAGACATTAGAAACAGAAAGCAGTTTCCTTGAAACTCCAGTTGGGAGTTACAGAGAAGTGACAATGGTTGTGGAGAGAATTTTGAGAATTTCACATGTATTTATACATGCAAAAACAAGCTCAAGGCAGGACAGAACTGCTGTTTCTACAGCTGTTCACAGCATTTGCCTTTCCCTGAAAAAGCATGACCACTGTAATAAACCTAAAGGAAAAAAAAATACTAGGCATCACTTCTATATTAAGACCCTTACTTGTATTAAAAGAAATCATTCTAGTGTTAATAGAAATGGAGCTCGCTAGGAACACACCCATCTTTGTCCAGATGCAAAACTCAAAGACATTAAATGGAAAGTGTTCATTTTTCCAATAAACACAGCATTTTGAATGGAAATATTTCACTATGCAGCTGTTTGGACTAAAAAATGATAGGTATTTTCTACAATTTTTACTAAGCTTTTTAATGTGTTAGTTTTGTTTGGGTTTTTTCTTTGTTTGGGTTTTTTTAATGCACTTAATGAATGAAGACTGCTAGTTTCTATCTATTATTTTAGATGCAAGAGAAACTCAAATACTTGACTGAGTTAAGGCTGTGCTCATCTTCAGAGGCTGTGAGACACTTTTTTTTGCCTATAAAGTGACAGAATAGTTCTATTTTACAAATAAAAGACAAAATTTGATAGGACTGCATCTTCATGGAAACTTAAGATTAACAAGAGGAGGAAGTGCTTTTTCAGGCCCAAAATTTCAGGAGGTTATTCCTGCCTTTGTTCTGTTGGGTTTTTTTGTAACCATTTTCAAGACAACCTTTGCCAATCATCACCAGAATATCTACAGCTCTCCAACTGTGATGCAATGGTGGAACTAATGACCCAGTTGTACACACACCACAAACTGCTGATTCCTGCTATCTGCAAATTTTCTTTCTGTCAGTAGAAGGCAGAGATAATGCACAATCATTTGCGTTTTATTCACCTGGCAGTTTACATCAAGTTTATACTCCCCATTTTTTCCCCCTTTTCTGACTACAGGCACTCAGTATAACTTAGAAATAACAAAACCAGAATCAACATTTAATTATGATTCACTTAATAATTCTTTTGACAGAGTTACTTTATTCAATAAATATATTATTAACATAAAATTAAAGTTATACTCACCTTCTTGACTTTCTAGGCGTATTTTGATATAATCCAGGCAAAACTGGGGAAGACAACAGAATAATCATTTCACATCACCTCCAAACCAAAAGTGACTTAATGTCTTTTAACTGTTAGTAAATAGATTCCATTCCATTCCATATAACTTAGGTTAATAAACCCAGAAAAACCCACCAAACTAACAAAAAAAATCCAACAAATACAACCAGTGTGCTACAGAAGCAAAATTATTCACCTGCAGACATGCTTCTTCCTCCCACCTATCAATAGCCATATTTTGGTAACTGTTGCCTTCAATTTCTTTAACAAAAGCACACTAATCCATAACACACACACGTAAACAGGGTTTCGTGGGCATCATGCTTCTATTAAACACCAGAAATATTTTGTGTGCATTAGTATGTACTAGTACTTTGGAATTCTTTGGTAACCATAGCCTCTGAAATTAGAGGCAAACTTACTATCCACAGACAAAGGCAAAATATTACATTGTTTAAGTATGAAAATAACAATGGCCATCATCAAAACCTGAAAGATTTGTCAAGTGATAGGTTTACTTACAATCACAGGTTCCACTACCATTCTTCGTAGCGTTCCTATTCGTATACTTCGGCAGTTCAGAATGACACTTTCACAGGAATTTTGATAATTTAGAGGTACAGCCTCAGTTACAATCTCTTGAGAAATAACTTTACGACGTTTTATTGGAGTGCTAGACACAATGTTGCCAAACTGAAAAGTAATTTTCAAGGTTTCAGAATGTCTCACTAAGATTTATTGCTAAAATAAGCTTGTTAAGAACTACTGATTAGATTTTTGGCTACTTTTCTGTCAATGGGATCACTTACGATAGAATCCACCTTGACCATATACAGACATTTTGTTAACATTTTCAAATCACAAATAATGCTTCTACAATTGCCAAAACCAATTTAGTTTTTGTCATTTTAAAACACTGTGGAGACTGGCAAAACAAGGTTATTTTTAATGTTTTTTATTTGTTTGTAAAAGCACCAGAGTGTTGGTGGGTTTACTTTTTTGTTTCATTTTTTTTGTAGTCCAAGCTTCCGGTGACTGAAAACACTAATTACTGAAGTACAGTGCATCATCACATTATCAGGAGAAGAATCTTCAAGACATATAAATAAATAAGCCAAATAAAAATATCCTTAAAGCAACTCTACAGAACTACTAGGATGGTTTTAAGACAAGATTCCAGGGTCAGAAGACTAAATACTAAAAGAAGGCCACACAGAGTTTGGTTTCTGTTCAAGAAAGTCTCTAGATGTTGACAGAAGCTATTATCTCAATGAAGTCTTCCGTCTACCAACAGGACAAGCTTACAAAAACCTATTAAAATGAAAGAAAGCTCCTGACAGTCAACAGATTAATATATTTATTTGTTGTATTGCTTATACTGCTATACTCCATTGAAGGACTTTCAGTATGCTAGTCTTTTCTTTGGTATTTATATTGTTTCATAAAGCTGTCCATTAATAAACATTTTTTTGGATGACAAAATATAATTAAACTGCCACGGAAAAACATTTTAAGAGATTCAGTATTTCTATTAAGACAATCTTGACAATAACTTTGGAGTCCCTAATCACTAGACTATGTTGGTCATAGTTCAAAATGTATTTTTAGATGTTTCATTTAAATACAGTGCTGAAGGCAGAGATTCTAAATCCCTGCAATTAAAATATTTTATTTGGACTCTCAAATATAGCTTTTCATTTTTGTCTGCTGGAATAGGTAAATATTATCAAAAGCTCAAAAATTAAATCACAGACAAACAGTAAAAATTAAAGAGGTGCTGTTTTCAAGTACACTCCTCAGTAAAGAATTATTGAATATTTTGAGTGAGAAACAAACCAACAAAGCTACTTCTATCATATTTGACCAAAAAAAATGAAACCTACATTCTTGGTAGTTTCCTTGAATCAATGCAAAACATGTGTTCAATTTATAAATAAATAATCAGATCTGCTTCCTTCATTTTTAAAAGCAAGCTCTTCTCCACTTTTGTCTAAAATGTGCAGTTAATTTCCAGTGTTACAACTAGTTCCTAAAGACTAGTGAACAGGAACATATGAATATAAAAAGAAAAACATCCAGGAGAGTTTCAGAAGCCTCAGACACCAGTGCATTCACAATGAAACGTTTCCAACTAATCCAGCACGTAATGCCAGAATAACTAAAATTCACAACTATTTATGGTCCAAACTTTTAGCACCACAGCTTTAATATAGGCTAGAAGTTCAAAGCTTTACATTAATACTGGTGACTAATTTTACATCCCATTATAAACATCTGTAATTTCATCAATTACAACACTAGAATGTTGGCTTATGAATCTCAACATAGCATAAAGGTTTTGGCATGATCGCTTTAGCATTCTAACTCAGAAGACACAAAGGATCCGAGACTACAGCTGGAAATCTCATCAGATCCTCGTGTTGAGCTGAACTCACAATAGTGAAACGGGACAAGTGACCCAAGAACAGTTTTAATCAGCACTATTAATTCAACACCAGTTGCCACAGAGAATTTATTCCTCTTAATGGCTCACTATTGAGGTGGTTTAAATTTTTAACATACCGTGAAAGCTATCCCCTTTGACAGCACTTAAGTAGTCTGCTCATGGTGCTTTTTTGTCATTGTTTATCCAATTCTGCAGTGGTACTCAACTAAAAAACAAAAGCCCCACCATGAAAACCTTAAAATAAGTGCTATTAATTGGGACAGTTGTCAAAGTATTTTAATTTTAAAGAGACACTATTGTTCTCAGTGTCTCTCTTCACATTTTAACTTTGTATGTCCAAGGTTTTACCAGGCAACAGCTGGTACTGATATTCTTCTGCAAACTAAGTAGGCCCTTGAGTTTTATAGAGATAGCCTGCCCAGTCTCAGAGTATACATTCAACACAGAAGCATCTATGTTAAAAGCGTAATTATGAACACTTGTAAAAATATAATGAACACATTTCCTCATGTTTCCAGTACTATGTTAGCAGAGATCTTACTCCATGAGCTGCTGAATAAGAAAAGCAATCAAATATAGTCAACTTCTGACAATGCAAAACAAACCTTTACATTTTCCATTTATGTTATGATTTTTGTTTTCTTTAAACAAAGCATTAAAGAGTACCTGATCTTTCATTCTTGCTTTTCTTGGTAGTGTGACTGCAATTTCTGTATCTGTTGTTATACTACCTATTCTCTGTTCTATTCCACAACTGTTTTCCTTTAATGCTGCTTCCACCTTCCCTGTAGAAGGAGCTGGGGAGGAGCGGGCTGAATCTGCAGGACGAGGTGAAATGCTTTCCATTCTCCTAGTGCTGCCACTATCCTCATCATCATCATCATCATCACTAGATAAAACAACTAAACAGAAAATATTAAATTCTCAACCACTACATTTTTCTGTAACAGAACTTTCTTTTCAAGCAATAGCCTATAAGTAATTTAGGTAATTGTCCTGCAGTGCCAAAAAAAAAAAAAGAGTCCAAATTTATCACTGTATTTTGTTCTTAATGTTTATTTTAAATCTGCTCGCAGGCACTCTCTCCCTCATTTTTATTTCTCACATCTAGCTATACAAGAGATGGGTATCTTTAATATGCCTCTAGACACAGAAGTGAAGGCATATATTTCTTGGTTCAATCAAGAATTGACAGTGAACAATGAAACAATTTCTCTTGTAAGTTTTTCTTACGAGTTAAACTGTTCAAATCAGTAAGACAACACAGTCCAGTAAACTGAACATGGAATTAGAAACATCACTTCCTTCCCGCTTTTAAATTGAGTTTACTCAGAAAAAGCACAGAACTAACATTTTACAAATTATGAAATTTAAATATATGCGTAGCTCAAAAGGAAAGAGAGAAAAAAAAATATATAATAAAAATCAAAGACTTGTCTTTCCCTTTGGGAGAGTGAATGATAGAATTCTGCCAAGAATGCTTTTAAAACCAACCAAGCCAGTCGTGAAATAATTCTTCTTTTCCCCAGTGTTCATCAGACAGTACCTCAGTATATGAGAAAGAAATTACAAAAAGGTCTGGACCTCTTCCCCAAAAACACATCCACACAAAAATTCCACGTGAAATCAGTAATGTAAACCTGCAAGGACAGTTCCTTCCGTATACAATATTTTGGGGTTCCAATTTATGGCTATATTCATAAAAAGGTACTTACTTGGATCATTTAGTTCGGATGGTCTTGTACTCCTCTGTCTTAAGCTTCCTGTAATTTTAGGATTTTTTGTCCCAGTTATAAGACCAACTTTTCCATTTTGTCTTAACATAGAATGTCCTACAATTTCATTACTCAGCAGAATATCCGTCGGACCTTTTCCAACAGTAGAACTATAAAACTTCTTTGTGTTGAACCCTGTACCTGACGATTTTTGCCCTGTTGAATTCTGATGTATTGAAGAACGCGATAAAGGTCCCACAGATTCACTTAATGCCACAGTTTGTCTGGAGACTCTTTGCAAATCCTTTAAAGAAGCACTTTCACAATGTCGGCATTTGGTCTGGTTTTCATTTGCCCGCCCACAATTTGGGCAATCAGTAGCATAATCAATTTGTTCCAAAAGCTAGAGGGGAAACACACACACACACAAACACAAAGTCAGGAACTGTGTAAGTACAAAGACACCATTTCCAAATCTTACATTTAATTTCTGTTCAGAATGAAGACTGACAACACTGTATTAGCAATTACAGTAGGCAGAGAAAGCAAACATTAAAGGACACTTTTATTCTTTTCATTTAAGAAAATGAAAAATATTGTAACAGGAACAAACGTCGTTTGTGGCCATTTTTTAGAAGCGATTCGTGGTGGACAACTCAGATTTTCCTTCTTGCATTTTTTCTTTCCATACATAAAAGGTTGTGCACTGTTCAGATATATATATCCATCAGCAAGAAGGTCCACTTACATCATTTCTGTAAAAATAGTGTCATTGGACAAAAATAAAGTAACCTAAGTATCCACAGAGCAATGCTAAAGAGACAAATGAACTTCATGAGGCTGCAGCCTCCTGGGTCATGAAGCTCATCTGTCCTCCCAAAGATATCTTCAACAGCCTAGCAAAGCATGTAGAAAAATCACTCCTCAGAGGAGGTGAGGGGAGAAAAAGAAAGAAAATACAGTGCTCTAGAGTTCAGTACCTTGGAAAAGAAAACAGGACTTGAGGAAAAGGAGTACCCCAAACTTTCAAGAGGAAAGCAGGGGCCACAAGGCAAAATGTGTCGTATCACTGCAAAGACAGAGATGTGGTTTTGTTTCTTTCACATGTACGGGGTCTTACTTAATTACATGTCACAAGGGCTTCTGCACTACGGGATTCAACATACATATACAAAATATACATAAGCTACTGAATGCGTACCGAGTTGAATACAGGACACTGCAAGAACTGAAATTTAATCTGTTATTGCCTACTGGAGCGGTAAGATCAAATGACATAACCACTGTACTGTGAACAACTGAAGCTTATAACTAGCTACATTCCACCCAAAACTTTTCGAACCAATTTTCAAAACACAGCTTCCAGAATTTGCATCCCCCACCATGAACACCTTTCCACTAACAAGCATTTCCTCAGGTGTGGGATCTTCAATCACTTTTGAAAACAAAGGTAAAGGCAAAAGTCATGCAAGGAGAATATATTATTTTCTACAATATTTCTACATAACAAAAAAAGCTACCCTAGCAAAAGCGATGCAAAAAATAACTGCAGTGTCTAAAATGTATCAGACTTTTAAAATCTGAGTGGTGGGTAAGATACCAAGTGACATGAAAACCAGTGTTGTACCTCAGTGCTCCATTACAGGATGTAGCTTTTATGAAGATACTGCTAATCACATTAAAGAATTTCAATCAGACATTAAAATACTCAACAGAAACTACCAATCATACCTGCAGGATTATACACCTCAAATAACTGCATCCCACTACTTCAACCACACATCGAAACTTGAAATTCAACTTCCTTTGGATGGTTTGAGTGCCTGCACCTTGATGGCAGGGGTAGCAGTGTTTAATTAAGAGTGGCATGCTCTTTTTTTAAGACTCTGTTTGAAGATAAATGGCAACTTAAGTAGATGAGTTCTACCTAAATGTGCCTGCCTTACAACTTGTGTAATATAGCATTTTTTTAAACTTTGAAATTTGCAAAATAAAAATAATATACACCCTATACTCTGCCTTATCTCTAAAAGTTTCAGAACCCAAGTCTTTCATTACTATTCAGTTTTCTTTTTAGGAAGTACATATGAAGCAGAAAATCCTCCTTCCTTTAAGAATTATGTGCATTTTTAATACTTAGAAAGTGCAACTTGTTATAGTCTATTAAGATGAAAACCATTTGCACTTTGCCTGGCAAGCAGCTGGTTATCTCTATCTCCTCTGGCACAAAACCACAAAACACTTTTGAATTGTTCAGAGGTTACATAAACCTCTGATTGATCACCTATAAACTCTGGCAGCTCATGGCTCACGAGGATGCATATGGTGAATGACAAATGCCTAAATCATTGTGTAAAATCCCTTTACTGTAATAAAGGATCAAATTGTTAACCTATTTAAAAAAGAAAATAAAACCTAAGAGTTATGCTAGTGAATTAGGTTGAAGCAAGATCTGCTCTATATCCAGTTAAGTGTATCCACGAAGTGTAGAGTATTACAGGATCATAATGATGGAAATGGGAGTAAAAGTTCATCTAGCCACGTGCTACACTTTGAATAGTGGCCAGTAGTAGACCGGTGGGAGCACAAGAAATAGTAGGGACATCTCCTTACTTGATGTAATTACCAATTCAGACATTTCCTTAATCAACGGTTGAATTTAAATCAGCCTGCTTAATGATGACGTGGCCTCACAAATGTTATCAATCCCTTTTTGAAATCTCATAAAA